>OY770007.1:62381982-62439482 GCA_963669245.1 Quercus cerris
CATCCAGGATATAACGATAAGGACTAAATTGACACGACATTGAAAGGTTAGAGACCAAATTAACACAATTAAAAGGTTAAGGACCAAATTGAAATATGATGTAAAAAATAAGGACCAAATATGTAGTTTACCCATTATTATATTGTCTATCTTTAATTCCTTTAATTTAATTTTAATTTTTGTTAAGATAATATTATAATTTTATGGTGAGTTTTGATTATCATGATAATCTCCTTAAGAGAAGAAGAAGAAATTTGTATAATATATTTGAAACTTAGAAAGTTTAGATCTACCAAAAAAAAAAAAAAAAACAAATTAGGAAAATGGTACGCGCTATAATAGTAGTTAAAATAATATGGACCACCTTTAAAAAAACAATCAAACACACCCAAATATAAAATAATAGAATTTTATATTTGTATAAATAGAGCAATGGAAAATACATATAGAAATTTTTTTATTTTTAGAGGGAACAAATTTTCTTCAACAAATTTTAGAGAACAAATTAGACATTATAATATATCACAAAATAATTATATATTCCCACGCATCACATGAGTCTGTAATGGTTCTATGAGTACACAAAAAATCTCAAGACAATAGATAAAGTCTCATGCAACAACATCAAAACATATTTTATCTCCAAAAGACATATAACACCCAAAATAGTAAAGAAAAAAGTTTACCTTCAATTAGTTTGAAGGAAAATTATTTCAACTCACTATGTGGCGATTAATAAAATCATCCACATATATTTTTAGTCATAGGACAAAATTTGGATACAAACTTCATTAAACCAACAATAGGAAGATGACATGCGTCACTCTCCTGTAGGGATGGAACCAGGATTTAGAGTCTCAAAGCACTCGCATTAGTGCTTGTATAATAGAAAATTTATCACATTTTAGCTAACCAAGCCCAAAATTCACTCAGATCAGACTATGCAAAATTGTGTAAAAATATATTGTTACTATAATATCCGTGTAAATTTACACTAGCATTATTCATGTTGTATTTAGTTTTTTATTCTTTCTTTACGTATGCCAAGGATGAAGGAATAAAGTGGATGGTGGTTGTTATTTGTGAAGAAAGAGAAACAAAAAAAAAAAAAAATCAAGAAAAATTAATATTTTAAAGAAATAATGTAAAGTAGATAATCTGATATGAGGTGTTTTCGAAAAGTGAATATGTAAAATAAAAAAAGTAGGTTTTTTTTGTTAAAATACATAGAAATTTTTTCATGAGCTAATGTGAATAGGAGACCAAAATATGAGAAAAAAAATCATAAAACCAATTTTTTAATACATTGAAATACACTAGTCTATTAAAAGATGCAAATCAACGGTGCAATCAGTAAAGTGTCACAAATTTCATTCTTAATATGAAAAAAAAGTAAGGAACTACATGAAATAATTTTATTCTCCATGGGCTACTTTTATAAGTTGGATGGGCTAATTTTGTAAGGCTGATAGCTTTTAGGACTGAAAAAGAATAGTGACTGGGCCCATCAAGCTCTTTTTCTTATTGATTTATTTAATAGTAATTATAATAATAACAAATAATAGTGCAAAGTAGATAATCTGATGTGAGGTGTTTTCGAAAAGTGAATATGTAAAATAAAAAAAGTAGGTTTTTTTTTTGTTAAAATACATAGAAATTTTTTCATGAGCTAATGTGAATAGGAGACCAAAGTATGAAAAAAAAAATCATAAAACCAATTTTTTAATACATTGAAATAGACTAGTCTATTAAAAGATGCAAATCAATGGTGCAATCAGTAAAGTGTCACAAATTTCATTCTTAATATGAAAAAAAATAAGGAACTACATGAAATAATTTTATTCTTCATAGGCTACTTTTATAAGTTGGATGGGCTGATTTTGTAAGGCTGATAGCTTTTAGGACTGAAAAAGAATAGTGACTGGGCCCATCAAGCTCTCTTTCTTATTGATTTATTTAATAGTAATTATAATAATAACATATAAGAATGATAATCACTCGGTGCATTAAATTTAATAAGAAATTGATCAATTTTTCTTACAAAGAAACAAAAATAGGGATGACTCTACATGCAAAAGTTATTTTCAAGTTTGTATAGAAATAATGGAATGGAACCTCAGCTTTGTGGAAGCTATTTGTTGACTCATGGCTTGAGTCTTGAGTCATAGCTTAAATTGGATATGAAGGTGAATGGAACATCTTTTACAGCACCCACACCAAACTTGTCCATTATTGTCGGAAGCCTCTTACCACTGAATATTCAGGTAAGTTCTTTTACCCTCCAATAACTTTTCAAATTATAAAAAGAAATTTATGTTTACAATATTTTCACAACAAATTCTAATAGACAGGTTATTACTAGCTGTTATTGGTGATAAAAAAAAAAAAAAAAAAAAAGTAATTTTAGTAGGGGGTTTAAATTAAAACCAGTAACAACAAACCATTAAAGATTTGTAGTAAAAATATTGTGTACGTAGCATTTTTCTTTAATAAATTCTATAAAAATTTTGTAACTTAATTGATATTTACTAATGGAATATATTGGCCTAAGTGGTATATCTTCAAGTACAATGTCCTTGAAAGTTGGGCATAGAGGTTGCAGATGCAACAACTAATATTTAGTAAATATTCTAAGTAATCTTTTAACAAAAAAAAAAAAAAAAAATTACACTTTCTATTATTTATAGCAAAAGGTATGTGTTTTAATTACCCCACCCCATTGCCAATTTAATAGAAAAAATAAATAAATTCATGAGTTTAATTAGAGCATTCACACAATTGCTCGTAGAAAATAATATAAAGCCTAAAGAATCCAAAAAATCACCAACATCATATCATGAGCTAGTTATGCAAAATAAGGGGGCCGTTTGGTAACGTTATTCTAGTAACGTTGTTTATATTTTTTGAAAATATGTGTAGATGAAAAGTATGTAAAAATGCGTGTAATGTTGTTAAATATGTTGCTAAAATGCTTGTGCAAATACACAAGTCAGTAACTTGTGCAAGATAATTTTTTATTATTTCTTTATGTTTCTTGAGGACCAAAAAAAGTGAATAATAGTTATGTGTGAAAAGAGAAAAAAGAAAAAAGAAAAAAGAAAAATTGATATTTTAATTAAATAAAATATATAATAAATAATTAGATTTTGTTGACTCATAACTTGAGCCATGGGCCAAGGCTTCAATTGGATATAAAAATGCATGGAACATCCCCACACCAAACATGTCTATTATTATTTTTGAGGGACCCCGCCCGGTGGGGGGGTGTTTATTCTACCCAAGCTTTTCAAATAGTTAATAAATTTTTTATTGCCAACCTTTGAGCTCAAAAAATGTGGTATTTCTTGAAGTGTCCAAAATATGTAGGGTTCAAATATTTTGCACCCAACCCAAACAAGTTGGTATTTGTTTTATGTCATGGTTTTTACAGGTCAGACCGTTAAAGATTTTTTTCTGAAAATTTTTTGGCACTTACAGGCATACCGCCATTGTTGAAGGCTGAAACTTCAATCACCGTGAGATGCTATCAGCCATCTTGTTCTTGCTCGCACTCTTTCTGCTCTCTCCCTCAGTGTTTTTGACGATACCGTTTCTTCATTTTTCCCGCTAGAGTCTTCTTCTTTTTGGGTAAATGGAGTCTCCTTTTTTGCTGCTTCAACTCAGCCACTAATATTTGCTTTACTGTCAACCACCAATGCTTTACCGTCAAGCACTTCTAGCTTTTGTATTTTACCCATTTTTAAATAGGCGGGCATCCTTGCTAGATTTTTTGAGTTGTATTCTAATGGTGTATGTCTTGTCCACGGGCACAAGCTAGCTGATCAGCCTATTGTACTTGTGTTATTTTTTCTTTTAATAAAATGATTCCACCTGTTTGGCTGTTTCAGTAAAAAAAAAAAAAAAAAAAAAGGTGGGCATCCAATAGGATTCCTATATATATATATATATATATAATGCATAAATAGTGGACTATTCAAATGGGCTTGGGCATAAAACTTTTTTTGATTGGGTTGTCAAATAGACTCGGCCATGGCAGACAGACCAATTTCTACCTTAACCATTTTATGGGTCTCATAAAATTAAAAATAAAAATTATTAGGTACTCAAATGAGATTTGTCATGACTTAAGAGCTCCAACAAAAATGTTAAGTGTATATACATATAAAATTATTTGTCCTTATTTTAGTTAAAATTTCAAATTTTACTAATTTAATATATTTTTTATTTTTTAAATAATTATTAAATTAATTATGACGTTATCACGGTTCGACCTCAATTCGACCTCAAAAACTTTGAACCTCTCTCTTTTACGGTTCAATGAACGGTCTGAGTTTGAAAATCTTGCATATGAATGTCAGAGTATTGGCTCAAAGAGACACTAATGACCATACCTGAATGCCAACATTACTTCATTGTTGAATGGCATAGTTTGAATGCTACATACCCTATTGGTTGGAATTCTACTAAGAGCATTCACATTAGTATGTGTATTTTACACATCCATTTTTACACTAAAAACTTACTTTTTCTATTTTACACATTCATTTTTACAAAACACCCACATCAGTTTATTTATTTTACAAGATATTTCAATAAAATATTCATTATACTCCATTTTTTTTTATTATTTCTCTCTAACTACCTCTCTTTAATACACGCTCTCTCTCTCTCTTTCTACCCATTTTTTTGATTTCTTACTCTCTCTCTCTCTCTACGCCCATCTCTCTGGCCTTCCTCTTCCAAACCACAAAACCCATCCGCATTCGATCCACCACCAAATCTCAGCCGATCTTCGAGCTCCGATCCACCACCAAATCTCAGCCAATCTCCGAGCTCCAATCCACCACGCTGAAACCGATCTCTGAGCACTGATCTACGAGCTGATCTACGCCACCAAACGCCACAGCTCCAAACCACCACTCCGATCCACGCTTCGATCCAAGCTCCCACACGCTCCGATCCACAGCTCCCACTAGCTCTAATCCATAGCTCCGATCAGGCAAGACCCATACCCACGAGCTCCAATCAAGCGAGACCCACAGCTCCGATCCACAATTCCGATAAGCACCGATCTCTCTTTGTTGTTTGTCCGTTTGGGTTTGTTTATGTATCTTTGAGTGTTTTTTTTTTTTTTTTCTTCTTTTGAGCAAATGTATCTCTGTGTTGATTTGTTTGTGTGGATGTGTTTGGGTTAATTTTCAGTTGATTTTTGGGTTAATTTTCGAGTTGATTCTGGGTTAATTTTCAATTGATTTTGGTTAATACTCTGTGCTTAATTGCGGTGTTTGGTGGTTGGGTAGTTAATCTAGCGCGCTGGGTTGTTGTAATGGTGGGAGAAGAGAGGTAGTTTGAGAGAGGAGAGAGAAAATAAATTAAAAAAAATCGTTTACATGAGTTACAGTACTCGTGTATATTTACACGAGTACTGTAGCTCATGGAAAAATATGACCAATTTTTCATATTTTTACACCCACTGATGTGGGTGTTTTTTTGCTCAAAATGTGTAAAATTTGCAATGTATATATATTTTAGAAGACTTTAAATGAGCTAATGTGAATGTTCTAAGCAATTAAAGCCAATGGATATTTCATGAGAAAATGCTAATATTAAGGAAAAGTAAGTAAAAAAAAAATTATATTTTTTTGTTTGGGACACATTAAGCCCCACACTTTTAAATTGGACAGATTTTAAACCACACACTTTCATATTTCATAAATAGGACACTTAAAACTCCAGATTTGGATTTATATATATTTGTGGAAGAATGAAATTTAAAGTATCCCATTTAAAAGTTAAACTCAGTTTGGAGTTTAACGTATCCTAGGAATTAAATTACAAGATTTTTATATACATTTCCCCAATATTGTTTTTCCTTTCAATTCATGGTGCTGTGTACATAAACATTGTTACAACTTACAAGTTGTATTTTACTTTTCTTATATTATTTGAGCCATTGTTTGTTGAATAGCCACGTCTCAAACTTCACATCAATTGATTTGATCAGAGATCCCTCTTTCACGAAATTTCCTCAATGCAAATTTTCACCGAGGGTAACAGGGTGTCCTACACGTTCTACATTTTTCACAAAGAGAGAAAAACTCCACGTCAAATTAATTTGATCAGAAATCCCTCTTCCATAAAGTTTCCTCAATGCAATTTTCCACTGAGGGTGACAAGATATCCTACATGTTCTGCATTTTTCACAAGGAGAGAAAAACTTCATGTCAATTGATTTGATCAAAGATTCCTCTTTCACGAACTTTCCTCAATGTAATTTTCCACCGAGGGTGACAGAGTGTCCTACACGTTCTGCATTTTCCACAAGGAGAGAAAATCTTCACATCAATTGATTTGATCAAAGATCCCCTTTCCATGAACTTTCCTCCATGCAATTTTCCACCGAGGGTGTCCTACACATTCTACATTTTCCACATAGAGAGAAAGTACGAACAACTTTATCACTGTAGCTTCTCATTCCGTCTAAGAGCTTTAAAAAAAAAGAAAAAAAAAAGAGGTGAACACTTTCTCTTTCACAATTTTTTTTTTCTTTCTTTGGATGAATTTTTTATTGTTTCTTAACCCTTAAGTTGATGAAATTTTATTTATTTATTTATTTATTTGTAATTCTACTTTGTGTTGATACGTTTTAGTGTTATATTTTTTAAGTCTCCTCTTTTCCTCTTATAATTTATGTTAATCTTAGTTTGGATTAATATTTAGTTATTTTGAAAATGAATTTTTTTTTTTTTTTTTTTAAGTTTATATTTAAACAAAATCTACATGGTAACATATTTAAATGTGCTTGCATATTGTGTTAGTAATAAATTATTATATTGTTTATCTTTAATGCCTTTAGTTTATTTTTAATTTTGGTTAAGATGATTTTATAATTTTGTGGTGAGTTTTGATTATCATGATAATCTCCTTAATTAAGAGAAGAAGAAATTTTTCCAATTCATTGAATTCGACTTTTGCAATTTTGCATTGAAGTTAGTCTTATACAGAAAATTGAAAAGTTTTTTTGATTCCTACCTTTCCCATGATTTTTTAGATCCATCCGTTTTAATTCAAAGCAAGTAAAGTTATAAATGTATACAAATTCTTTAAATTTTGTTCATACTTTTCCTATGACTTTTTAAATCCGTCCTTATCAATTCAAAGCATGTAAAGTTAAAAATGTATACAGATTCTTTGAATTTTATTAATACATTTGAATAAATGCATTTGCTATTATATAATAGTTTGACATAAATGCTAAATTTAGATGAGGTGGAAGCCTAAATGAGAAGGATGTCATACAATGTGCCACTTGGCAGAACCTCATACTTTCCCACATGAGGTCTCTACTTTTATATATATATTGATGGGAGAAGGTATTTTGTACTAGTTCCATACAAAGTATTTAAGAGATATTTACTGGTTTAATAGATAGCTAAATGCCTAAGAAAAAAAATAATAAATTAAAGAAATTATAAAACCCATTTAGTCTCTAGTTGTTACATGGCTTAGGATGAGTTTGGTTCAGCCCTTCAATTATGAGTTTTTTGAAAGAGGGACCATTTAATTAGTACAACTGCTACCTAGGGAATGTAACACGAAAACATACTCTATCACCTTTCTCATCAAAGGTTTTAAATGCTAAATATGCTATTTTTTAATACCTGATTCTAAAAAAACACACTACATTAAAGGTGCTATACTTAAAATTTTCAACATCTTAGCTACAGTAGAATGTCATCTTTGACATCCTACTATAGCTGAAATCTTTTAAAAAAAATAATATTTTATTATCACTTCAATTAAAATAAGAATTTCTCTCTCATGAGAATGACCTAATCATGAAGAATAAAAAATGAATAAAAAAAATAATATTTAAATAAAGTGGTAAAAAAAATAGAAACTTTGATTTTTGATATATTGTAAAGTGATGTGTTAAATATAATAAAGTGACTTTTTTAATTGTTAAATGCTAAAAATTTTAAAACTCTTGATGTGAATGCTCTTACAAAGTTTAGGGCTGTCCACGGGTCGGGTTTGTGCCCAACCCAGAACCGACCCGCCGAAATCGGGTGGGAAAAAAATATACCTACCGCCGACTCGCCAGAGTAAATGGATCGGTCAGTTCAAACCATCAACGGGTGGCAGGCGGGTCGGTCGGAGTCCTAGACCATAGAAGATGGCGAGAAAACGATGAAAAAACATAGATCCGACGAAGAAACCCAGATTCCGGCGAAAATTTTCCAAAATCCGGCGATAATTCTCAGATTCCGGCGATATTTAACTTAGATCCGGTGAGATTTCACCAAGTCTGACGAAAATCTCATCAAATACGGCGAGATTTTCGCCGGATCTAGTGAAATCTCACCGGATCTAAGGGAAATATCGCCGGAATCTAAGAGTTTTCGCCGGATTTTGGAAAATTTTCGCCGGGATTTGGAAACATTCGGTCAGTTCGGGTTTTTCGGGTTTTAGGGGAGGAAAACCGAAACCAACCTGCCGGAATCGGTTTTTGGTGGTGAAGATCCGCCGCCGACCCACCGGAGCAGTCGGGTCAGCCAGATTCGGGTCGGTTCCGGTCGGTTTTTCGGGTGAATCGGGTTACCGGATCAATCTGGACAGCCCTAACAAAGTTAAAAGGCACGATTTTAAAATCACACCAATTACTTAAAAGTGGTGATTTGAAACGGGCACTATAAATTACTCTTAAACAAAACGTGCGTTGTACGACTATCTGGTTAATGCCTGCGACAGCTGCTACAGTTGAAAATGCCCAACAACTACCTGCATGCTCATCATATCATCATCTAAACCCACTACATGATCAACAAAACAAACACTAGCTAACCGCATATACATGCATAGTCATGTATATATGCATGCAAAATGCACATTACCACACAAACATAGAGGATATAGAAGGATCCACGCTAGGGGTGTTTGTGGTGCGGTTTTGAACCATTTTTAGCACCGTACTTTGTGGTGTGGTTTAGTTAAAACTATAACTACACCGCACCTTATTTTTGCAGTCACATGTGTGGTGCGGTGTATAAGATGCAGTTTAAATGATTTAAAGTTAGTATATTTTTCAAAATTTGGGGTTTTTCCTACTCAGCCCAAAACTAATTTTTCCCTTTGTTTTGATTTAAGTTTTAAACTATTGAGCTAGTTTTTCTTTATTTTGGGTTGACTTTCTTAAATAATACTTGCTAGGGTTATCAAACTTTTTTTTTTGGGAAAATTAGGGTTATTAAACTATTAATAATATATTTAATATTAAAAATAATTAAATATATTAATATATAGAGAGGGTGCGATACAATGCAGTTTATATTGTTTTCTTATTATAAAATTGCAAATTGCACTGCACAATGCGGTATGATGCGGTGTGGTGCGGTTATGCCATTTTGCAGGCGGTTTTGGTGCGGTTTTGGTGATTTGTGCAGTTTATGCGGTTTGGTGAACGCCCCTAATCCACACTATGAAATAAAGATGCATATATCTGATACATGATATATTTATTAAGAGAGAGAGAGAGAGAGAGAGAGTTACATACCACATGAACCTTGGTTCTTGACTGGAGTAACAGCTCCTTTCTTTCTCCAATCCACGGACTTGGGCAGATCCACCACATCTCTATAACTGAAATCTCTGGAGGACCCTCTTGTTTCGGGCAAAGCAGGTTTCAATCCTAGATACTTATTCTTAAAACTCCTCATGGCTTAAGTCTGCAAACTCATTCAACCCAAGCCAGTAGCTACTAATCTCTTTGTTCCTCTCATCAATGTGTTTCAAGTTGTCTTTGAATATCTCAAACCTATGCAACTTCTCTTCAATGCTCCTGTAAGTTTTGCCATGTTTTGACACCCATGATTCAAACAGCTCTATGATTTTATCTATGCAAGTCAAGTGTTCCGGTTAATAACCCACAATCGAAAAATCATGAGCTAGAGCACAAAATGCAAAGAGAGACACAGAAAATAAGGCCAGAAAGGGGATCTTAGAATATGAATAAAAAGCCATTTATGCTTAAAAATTCAATTCAATACTGACAGACAGAGACAAAGATGAATGGATGAGTGAATGTGAGGAAGGAGATGTGCAAGTTATTTATATATAGTCATGGTTTCATGGGTTGCTTTCAAGTGTAGTATTAAAATATATTGTTTTATCTAACAGCATACGGAGTCTTTACGGTTGGTTTTTTTGGCAGGCTTTTGTTCCAAGCATGCTCATTTGCTGAAGATTGAGAGTCGCATGCTTGAGCAGCTAAGCTTGATTGTTTTATCTAATATTGTCTTGCTTTATTGCTTAATAATATGTTATGTGTTTGAATTCAATGGAAAACCTACCTACAAAACTTAAAAAGAACTGTACTTGAATTTTATCTTTATACTTTTTATAAAAACAAATGAATTATGGTATTTTGACTATTTTCTCATTCAATGATTCAATGTTTCTGAACGAAGCAATGTTCCCATATTCCTATTTTAAAACACAAGGACCATATGTCTGCTTTAAGTTGGATGCCACAATTTCACCTTCTGAGCAAAGTTATTGAGCGTAGCAAGTTTGTGCGGTTGGAGGTCTACATAAACCTTCCTGATAATTTTTTGAGTGATGTGAAGGATTCTAATATTTTTTTAACTAATATTAATTAAATTTATTATCACATTAACTCTTAAGCATGTTTGGATGGGTGGGGAGTAGAGGGGAGTAAAGTAGAGGGAGGGAGAGTAAGTTAAATAATTTTGTTTGGATGTTTTTTAAGGAAGAATGAGGAAGGATTTGGAAGGGTTTGGAGGGGTTCTAACTACTTCAAACCTGTCATTTTTAATTCTCCCAAATTAGAGAGATTTGGAGAGAGAGTAGAATATAGAAATGCTTGACCAAATGAATTACCAAATTTACCCTTATCATATTAACAAAATTACAAACTATGAAAAGACTAATTATTCCCCTCTTCCTTACTTAATTTTAAAAACATTCAAATAAGGTAGATGATAATTATTCCCCTCTACTCCCCTCTACTCTCTTCTCCCTCCAAACTTCCCAACATAACATTAACGTTTACATGACAATATAAGTGAACTTCCCCAATATTCCTTTTGAGGTGAGGATGCAGTCACCAAGTTTTAGGCATTTCAAAGTTCAAACCAAGATCTGAGCATGGTCCTACATTTCTAAGTGTTTGGCCCATATGCCACATGCTCCCTCTTTACAAGAATCTCACCTATTTAGGGCGTCATGAGGTTGCCTTGTAGCCCTGGTCTTGGGTTAGACTTGCCTAGGCCGAACCCGGGCCTTGTGGGTTTGTGGGTTTGTTCAGGATCTAACTTGACCTTTTTTTTTCTTTTTTATGGGAAGGATCTAGCTTGACCTAGGCCTTCATGGTTTGCCCCTTAGTGAAACTTCAACAATTTACGTTGGCTTCATTGAATATCCTGACCAAATTTATACGTATACAATTTTCTTGTGCTAGTGCTTGATACTCGATATCGTTAAAATTAAATTTTGTTTATCATCGTTTATATATATATATATATATATATTTAGCCACTTTTAAATTGTGGATTCTGTAACAAGTATGCCACCTACCATGAGCATGAATGTAATGATGACCCTCCATGGGATCCTTATGATGGTTTATCCATCCGATGCTCCTTCCACTGATTGATGAGTGGCCCCCTTAAGGCTACTACTACTGCTATAGGACATTGATAATGCTAAACTGCTACTGTTATAGTACTACTGTTCTGACAAGAGATTCTTGCTAGTCTAATGATTCTCACTGATAAAGTTATTTCTCCATGTTACTCCTACAGTCAAAAAACTATTTGGTCAAGATACACCTGATTCAGTAGTCGACTAATGATTGATTCCCCTATTTGTTTGGCTTGCACAATGACCAAAAATGCTAAAATATTCAAAAAAATACTATGATGATTACCCATGCTCTACTGATAAGTCCTTGGGAAAAATAGATTCCTTAGGCTCATAATGATGTTATTGGAAAAAAGGAAAAGGAGTTTACTTTCAGACTTTTGGTCTTCTCAAGCTCTCTTTCAGCAAAGATTTGGCACTTTAGATTGACGAATATGACAAGAATTTTCTGCTGATTTTTTAGTCAAAAAGTGAAAAAACAGAAGATTTATATATATATATATATATATATAAACAAGTTTTTATTAGATAGCAAACCTCAAGAACTGAGTACATCCAAAATGGATCTCAATTCTCAAGTCCTGCGAAGTAGCATCAACAAAAGGCTGGGCCCCACTAACTCAATGTTATATATATGTTGTAGTTTGGCATTCTGCTCAGGTAATCACTGTCCACCATTCCCTGTTATTGACTCTTTCTTTTTCTAGATTTCAGTCTTTCACTTCTACTTCAAAATCTTAAGTAATTATTATAGCATCAAAAATTTTAAAATAATAATAATAATAATAATAGAATGCCATTGCTTTAAAGGGGAAACACGTGCAGTCGGTTCCATGCTACTTCCAAGGTTTTCATTTTCCTTTTGGTCAGATGAATATCAATTTCAAGGTTAAGAATTGTGAACATTTTGACAATTTTTTCTTTTTCTTTAGTGATGTGTTGAATTTGAGAATAGGAACCACAACAAGTTGGCCGACTGAACAATGTGATATGATGAGAGGAGATTTACTAGATAACAAATTTAAACATAGGAACAATCTATTCCTAGTCTTTGGGCCAACCAGTGGGTTTGGCAAGATGCAATTTACGTCAGTACAAGAATTTCTTGCAACTTTTGAGAGAAAAATTGCAGAGTAACATTGATATGTAATGCTTAACTTTTGTGATTGTCTGGGAGAGGGGTGGAGTTGATGTCCAATTCCCCATAGAATGGGAGAGATCTTGACAACATATCATCCCCTCAAGTTTGTTGAGAGGATTGAATATTAGTAACGACATGTCTTGTTACATTTAGTGTAAAAGGATTGAAGATTAGTAAAGACAATTAATATTGACATGATAGTATTAAGTGACCTTCTCCAAGGTTCCTTTTGAGGCGAGGATGCTCCATCATTGAGCTCTAGGCATTTCAAACCAAAATCTATCCATGGTCCTAGCTTTTTCAGTGTTTAGCCCAATTATGCCACATGCTTCCTCTTTACAAGTGTCTCACCTATCAATGTACTGGGTATATTGATAGGGCATTATCAGGTTGCTTTGTAACCATGATTATTTGTAACACATACATTTTGTATTGGTTTGAGTCTTTATAAAGCTTTTGTGGGTAGGGTTGATAACCAGTTCTCTATAAAGTGAGGAGATCCTGATAACACATCACCCCCTTAGGTTGGTTAAGAGAATACATTCCTAGAATACAATTTCCAATGCCATAAAATAATGACATGTCTTGTTACACTTAATGCAAAAGGAGTAACGTTAGCTAGGAAAATTAATGTTGACATAATAGTATAAGTAAACTTCCCCAATGTTCCTTTTGAGGTGAGGTCACTCAGTCACCAAGCTTTAGGCATTTCAAACAAGGATATAAGCATGGTCCTACCTTTTAAGTGTTTGGCCCCCTTATGTCACATGCTCCCTCTTTACAAGGGTCTCACCTATTAATGTGCGGGATACATTACTCAAGGACGTCATGAGATTGCCCTGTAGCCATGGTCTTGGGCTAGACTCGCCTAGGCTGAAGCCTGGTCTTGTGGGTTTGTTCAGGGTCTAGCTTGACCTAGGCCTTCATGATTTTGCGGTCCTTTAGTGAAACTTCAACAAAATACTTGGCTTCATTGAAAATATCTTGACCAATTTCATATGTACAAAAATTTCTTGTGCTAGAGACTTGATACTCGATATTGTTAACATTTTTTTTTAACACAAAAGTTTTTATTATATAGCAAAACTTAAGAACTGAGCACTGCAAAATAGCATCAACAAAAGGCTTGGAGCCTACTAAGAAGATCAAAACACTCCAAAACAAAATTATGCAGAGACCAAACATCCTCCATCATTATTGCTTCTTATTGTGTGTGTGTGTGTGTGTGTGTGAGTAATCCAATGATCCAAGGAACATCATGATAAATTAATTTAGAATTTTTTTTTTCTTTAAGAAAAGAAGAAAAATGATGCAGGATGCTTCAGCAGATAATGACAGCTTCAACCATTCCATCATGCAATTAACTATGAATCTCTTTATTGCGTGGAGGATACTTGGAACCCGACGTTAAGAATGCTTGGCATGATTTTTTAGTTCTTTGCTTCTTTACAAACTCTTAACTTCACAGCATTTTCTGAGAGGAGTCCAACACAGAGTGCTCTGCAAACATATCATATATTGTTTTCGCAAAAACTCCTTTGCTTAAGGCTTCTTGGAATTACATATCCGGTGGAATACAAGAAAATAGTAATAAGAGACTCAGTGTTAATTTAACCCTTGGAATTGCTCAAAGGTTCTTGAAACTGTACACTTGCAGTAAATGTGGGAGTAAGCAGACCTTTTCTCCAATGTCAATGGTTCATGCACCGTAGTCAGCTTCTGCAAATTCATGACCTCTCAGATGCAAATCATATTCATTTAAAAAAATATGTAAAAAATCTAAAGAAGGTGAAATCAGAAACCAGAGCAGCATAATATTTGAGAAATCTTGTATAAGATCTCTCCCAATAACAACCATGTCAGCCAAGACAGCAGCACTTTCACTTAGGTACAATAGCTTAAGTGCTATACAATAGATTTCCCAAATTATATTCAAACACATAAATGTATTGAATTTAATTCTCCTCAGGAAAGAAGATATTGTTTGTGCTGTGCATTGATCAATACAGTCAGATGTCTAAATTTAATTAAAGAACCTAAAGTATTGCACTTAAGGAATTGAACCTAAGTTTTGCCCATCTTCATATTGCATTAATACATTGAGAATCACAAGTTATTATGCATTCTTTTGTTCTTTTTTCCTATTTTCCACCTCCACATATCTCTACCCCCCCCCCCCCCCCCCCCCAAACAACAAAACAAACAAATCCTCTCCTCTCTTCTTCCACAGTCCATACCCAAGTACTTCTTTAAGACAAGAAAAAACAAGGGCACATGCATAGTCCTAAGAACAAAAAATCATTCAGCAGCATAATGGCTTAATCCATGTTAGATAGTCCAGGACATAAGGAGACAATACCAAACCTTTCCATTATCTTATTGAATACCAATTTGTCCCACATGGGAGATGGATTCATTACTGAAACAATCATCAATATATAATAAATTTACCTGGGAGTGTAAAAGAATAAAAAGTAGAGAAACAATGGGGTTCCCCCTCTGTGACAGACACCAAGAAACTCACGAAAGTACAAATGCAAATTAACAGTTAATTTATTGCATAGAACACAATAATATATTTGAAAAACTCCTATGTAATATGTTACAATAAATTTTGTTTCTTGAATGAAAATCAATGTTGTAGTGGGCTACCTCACCAAACATTCTATTATGTGAATTTACATGGTGCCAGCTAAAACTTGCTTTAGGCATGAGAATGAGAAGGAGGAATGCCAAACACATTGCAGAATAGTTCTAAAAAAGAAGAAAACATATTTTTTGATAAATAAATCTCAATTTTTCAAGGAGAAAAAAAAATCTAGAAAGTGAACACAAGAAAAAATCTTATGCTGGAAAGAGACAGAGGTCCAATTGATGACAAACTATACTACTGGATAAAACACAAAGGAGTCTAAAGAATTACAAAGAAAGAGTATTATGTACAAAAAGGCAACGACTCAATAAAATCCTCAATGGAGTTGCTACTAGTGAAACCCCACGTGCAAGACCAAAAAAAGGATAGACCAAACCATAAAAGAACTAACTTAAACAAAGATCTGTTCTTTCTCAAGTTAGACACCTAGGCCTAGGCATGGATCAGATGGTTAGGGTATTTGGTGTGCTTAGATAAGTGAAGAAACTAATCAAACCTGACCCCTTCTTTTTTATTAGATTCAAAAAAACAAGTAAAGCAAACAAAAAGTACAGACTTAGCAGCTCAAATGCATAGTTGTTTCCACCAAGAGATTTAGAGGATTCTAGCAGCGCTTTTTTGAATGTTATATCAAGAAAATATCTTCTTAAGAAAGTATTTCACCACAAAGAAACTTGAGCTTAAGTCCAGGAAGCATGTTACACTCAAGTAATCTTGTTCTCTATTAAGCATTCTAGCTAATTTCTACCATGGTAGGCAGCAACACTGCTGCTCTTTTAACTTTTATGTGAAACTAGCCTAGGATCCCTTATTATGAAAACAAGAACTTAGTGCTATGGCAGAGTTGTATATATGCTATTTTCTAAGATGTCAATAGTGATTCACTTAAACGAGTCGATATCATGTAAATAAGTTCATTTAATCGCCGCAATCAGCAACACCCACCATCATGTCTATGATAATACTTGCATAATTTTTACCAACTAGCATAAGAACAATGCAAACCATTGACAAGTAATTATAACAGGTAGGACAAAAGTAAATCTACATAATTTCCTTCTTCCTCTCAGTAAGCAAATTCATGTTAAAACACCAATAGAGCACAATCCAAGTCCATATGAAATAAATAAACAAAGCACTTAGATAGGATCCTATGAATATGATACTTACAGTTACTACTTAGTACTTACTATAGCACTAAGCAAACAATGGGGTTCCCCCTTGATGGCGGAATCATAACATGGTTAAAGAAATGATATTCTCTTTGGAAGCCTAAAAATAAGGCAAAGCCCAAGAATAAGTGTCAATGGTAGTTAATTAAGTTTTAATATTTTATTTGGTTATTCTTAAGTCAAGGGTATTTTAGTAATTTTACAATGGTTAGGTATGGGCCCTAGTTATAGGCCATAGTTTTTATTAATGAGTCTTATTTAATTATGGGTCATTATGTATGGGCTTTGGTTTAATTTCTTAGGGTTAAATATAGTAGTCTTTGTGCTCTTAGGAATCCTAATACTACTAGTACAAGTAAAAGTCTTTATGTATATAGGGTGCTCAATGTATTAAAGGAGCAGAATGAGTTGATTGATAAATTTGAGTGTTTTGAGCAATAGGCACATTGGCCTTTGTTGTTTCTTCTCTTTCTCTATTTTCTTTATTTTCTCTTCTTTCTTTCTAGGGTTACTGTTCATAGGTACTGTTCAAACAACCCCTAAACAGCCGTAACTTCTCTCTAATTCCTCTTCTTTCCTAACCCTAAACCCAACACAACTAAACGTAGACAAATCCCTAATTTGTCCTACATCACCCCATCTGTGGCTAACACCAAGGAACTCATGAAAGTAAAATACAACTGAACAGTTCATTTATTGCACAGAATACAATAACATATTTGAAAAGCTCTTATGCAATATGTTGCAATAAATTTTTTTCTTGAATGAAAATTAAAGCTCTAGTGGGCTACCTTACCAAACATTCTAGTATGTGAATTTACATGGTGCCAGCTGGAACTTGATTTAGAGAAAATTGTAGGACAGAGAAGGAGCTACATGAGATTGGAGGAATGCCAAACACATTACAGGTATAGTTCCAAATATATATATATATCTGTTGATAAATCTCAATTTGTCAACCAAAAATTAATTCTAGAAAGTGAAAACAAGAAAGAATCTTATGCTAGAAAGAGATAGAGGTTGAATTGATGATAAACTTTACCACTTGATATCACATAGAGGAATCTAAAGAATTGCAAAGAAAGAGTGTTATGCAAAAAAAGCAACGACTCTATAAAATCTGTGATGGAGTTACTACTACTTAAACCCATGCATGAGACCAATCAAAGGTTAGACCAAAGCATAAAAGAATTCACTTAACATAGCTTTGCTCTTTTTCAAGTTAGCCAACTAGACCTAGGTATGGATTAGAAGATGATTAGGGTATTTGATGCGCTTGGATAAGTGAACAAACTAATCATAAACTTGACCCCTTGTTTCTTATTAGATCCACAAAAACAAGTATAACAAATAAAAAGTACAGACTCAGTAGTTCAGACGTGTAGTTGTTTCCACCAAGAGCTTTAGGGGGTTCTAGCAGCACTTTTTTGAATGTTATATTAAGAAAGTATTTCACCATAAAGAAACTTGAGTTTAAGTCCAGGAAGCATGTTACACACAAGTGATCTTGTTCTCTACACTATTAAGCATTCTAGCTGATTTCTACAATGGTAGGTGGCAACACTGCTGCTCTTTAACCTTTATGTGAATCTAGCCTTGTAACCCTTAGTATGGAAACAAGTACTATGACAGAATTGTATATTGTTAAATTACCGAATTTAGGACCGCCCGCTTTAATACCATATTAAATTATCGATTGTCTCCAAAGCTTAAACTATTGGGATATAGTAAATTTAATCATTTAATAACATACTTCTAACATATATATGCTATTTTCTAAGATGTTTGTGAGAGATTTCACAATTCGCTCCAATACCAATGGGCTTAGTCTGCGATCAAATGCTATAAAAGATTTATGCCCCCTCATCCTTCACCAGTTGGTCATTGGATGGATCGGTAAGGCACACGGTCCGACAATGTCAATAATGATTCACTTAAATGAGCCGATATCATGAAAATAAGTTCATTTTAATTGCCGCCATCAGCAACACCCACCATCATGTCTATGATAATACTTGCATAATTTTCAACAACTAGCAATAAGAAAAATGCAAACCATTGACAAGTAATTATAGAAGGTAGGACAAAGGTATAGCACAAAACAAAATCTCCATAATTTCCTTCTTTCTTTCGGTAAGCAAATTCATGCTAAAACAGCAATAGAGCAGCACAACACAAACTCCACATGAAATCAATAAACAAAGCACACTTAGATAGGATCCTATGAATATGATACTTACAGTTATTATAGCACTAAGCAAACCATGGTGTCCCCCTTGGTCTGAAAGTGGGACAGCATCTATACTATACTATACATATTACAACCACATTCGGTTCACCCACGAAAGCTGAAGGTGGCCACAAAAACAAGCATATTCTCCTTAATAATAACAATACAATACTACTCTCATTCTCACTCTTACACCAATTCTCATTATCATGCTTCTTCTTCCACAGAATGTAATCAACTATACAACATTAAACCATATTTAAAGAGAAAAACACAAGTTCAAAAGTCAAAAAAAAAAACTTACGGCGAGGGATGCTGGAGAGCATGAGAGGGAGATGATGGAGTGTTGCTGCGATTAGTGATATGGAATTATCTTTGCTTCCCAACAGCATGCAAATATACCGAGACTGCTACAGTGCTGGAAGCAAGAGAAATAAAGTAATTAAACATAACTACCATCATGCTTTCAATGGTTATTTTCGTTAAAAACAAGTAATAATGGCGTCATCACTCATCAATCCCAACATTATATAAATGCATGCCAGAACAACAGAAAAATGAACAACGAGATGAACCGTGTAAATAGAAGTAACTTACATTGTGCCAAGGATGAAGGCAAGTGAAAGATTAAAACCAAATAAAAAATAACAAACAAATGCTGTGAAAAGCATTGCCACTGAAGTAGAATACACCTGCACAACATGGGGAAGCTAATTAAAATGGGAACTTCAATCACAAAGTGCAGAAAATGTTTGCAGCAGGATGGTAACGTATGCTTCTCTTGAATAATGCAATTATAAATGAGTAAAGCAATTATAAAGACCAATTTAACTGCATAAAGTGCTAGAAATATTTTAATATATCTATAAGTAAAAGAGTTCTACCTAATGTACACAAGGGGTATACAACAGGTACACAAATTTAAATATGGAAAGTATGATCAAGTAAATCAGGCAAAGAAGCAAAAGAAAATACACCCGAAGCATTTATCCAATCAAACAAATTTTGATAAATAACAGTGATGCAGGAGCAAAACCAAAATTATTTTAGATTTTATATTTTCAGATTTTTGTATTTACCTTATAGGAAATTGAATAATTATAGACTTTTATTTGGATAGGGTTTAGATTTGAGATTAGATAGGGATTAGTATTTGAGTTCAATTAGGATTAGTTTTGGTATGTTGTTATCTTTATCTCTTTATTTTCTAGTTCTACCTCTATATAAGAGTCTATTAGGAACCCACATTTGGGTTTAGAATGCATTTAGTTAGTCAGTTAGTTAGTTAGTTACAATCCCAAGCATGTTAATCATATTTAACACATGGTTGGAATTATTAATACACATGGAGAATAATAGGACCATTAGGATAAAGCCATGTAGGCCAATAGGATAGTTTCATGGTTCTATAAATACCTACTTGTAATCATAAATCCATCATTGAAGAATAAACCAATTGATTGCTTAGTGCATCTCTCTCTCTCTCTCTCTCTCTCTCTTAATATCTTTCTTTCTTTATGGAGGGTGACCACCTCGAATTAAGTCAATTTCCCTACAACTCACATACATTCCTCTACAATTCCCATCCAATCCCATTATGAACCACTAGGTTCCTAACATTTGGTATCAAAGCCATCAATCTTGAGACGAGTGAATATGATTGACAAAAAATCTTGAAGGACTTACACCAAATGGTGAATGAAGTTTCAGCGAAGGTCAAGGCCTTGGTTGAATCTAAAAAGACCATGAAAGAAGAGCTCTCAAGATTAGAAGAGCTCTCAAGATTGCAAGAGGATCTTGAGAACATGATGGAAGAGGAGCTACAATCTCTTGATTCGACTAACCAAGAATCCACAATGCATGAACCTGTTGTTGTTAGTGTGGAGCAAGAACACACTGTTGGTGTGAATACAAGTGATCTAGCATGAATTCCTGATTTCTCGCCCCTTCCCAGCATTAATTTCATTTGAATTCAAATTAAACCTTAAAGGAAATCTGCTTTTATTCATTGCCTGAATTTTCTCCTCTAATTTCTTCCCCACATCAATGCTCCGAAACCTCCCTTTTGCAGCACCCACAATTGTCGGCCAAGCTTTACCGACCTGAAAATCATCTTCCACCACCTGTTCACAGGGTTTGCCAACCGGATATTCGATTGCTAATGACGTAGTATGATTGAATCTCGGAGTTTTCGTTATCTTCTCCATTATTTGAGGCTTCTCATGATCACTGGTAATAGGTTGTTGTATCTGCTTCATATCCCTTGTCGGCACATGACCTTTCACTGCTTCTACAAAAGACCGAGGGGATTGAATCTCTGAATTTCACTTATGTGGTTGAGCTATAAATTTCAAACCACCCGAAGCATATTGTGTGGGTGCCAACATCCTTCTTAATTCAAGCCCAAAAGCCCTCCAACCTTGTTGAGCTTTGCCTGCAGGGATAATGATAGCTCTCCTTCGCCTGCCTACTCTGAGTTCTGTCACTGCTAAGAATTGACCATAGGTGTTGGAACCACGTTGCAACATGTAAGCAGTATCACATTCCCTGAGTGTAAAAACCTGCTCGGGATTGACTCTAATCACTGTGTATTCAATATTATTCATAAGCCATTGTGCCGCATTCTTGCTCATGAAAACGGATTGCGTGAAATATTTACCCCTTTCAAAAATCCTTAGAGAGAAAAAATTTCCCCCTTCCTCTACCACCAATTGAAAAGGCTTGAATTCAATAAAAATAACTTCAAGAACCACCCATACTGATCAGAGAAAGGAAAGAAAAGAAAACAAAATTTTCTGGCTAATTTGAGGTAGCTGAGCCTCCTGCTTGTACCATTTCTTTTATGAAATATTGGATAAAGCTAATCACCAAGCTAAGACACTAGATGTTCCATTTCTAATTTGCTTGCCCAGATTGCTATTTTCAAACTTAATAAAATGCTGTAATGGGATGATCTTTGTCCTCAATGTCAATCCTATGACACCATGTCAATTCTTTAAAAGAACAAGATATGGCAATACTAGTCATTCACTTGCTAAGAAAGAAAGACATAAAGAAAGAAAAGATACTAATTACAAAGGAGAGAGCTAAGAAACATAGAGAGAGAATCACTAGTGGTGAGTCCCAAAGCCCTAGACCAGTCATTAAGGGTGCTACTAAAAGAAGCCAATAGCTGGTTATCAGAACTTTCCATGTCCTCAAACGTCCTCCAATTACGTCCCTCCAAAGACATCACATTAGGCACAACGGAGCTAAATTCCAAATGCTAGACAAATGCTTTCCAGGCCAATTCCACCAACCAAAGAGAGTGTCTGCAACCGATCTTGGCAAGACCCATAAAATCCCAAACGATCTAAAAACCAAACTCCACAACCGGTAAGCCTTACCACAATGAAGTAGCAAATGATCCACCGTCTCCCCATTACAACAACACATAATGCACCAATCAATAAAATCCCTCTCTCTACTCCTCAAATTGTCACCTGTAAGGATCTTATCCCTTCATCTTTTGGAGTTAATTAGATGCCTACAAGCAACATCCAAAAAATTCATTGCAACCAGTCCATGTGCAGCATTAAAAATTGCCTCAATTGATTGTCAACGTTACAGAGCAAGCAATATGGGAGCTATTGAGTTTGTTACTGATTTTGGTACATTTTTAGGGTGTCCATTTACTGGACTTTCTCAAAATGGAACGCCTTTGTTCAAGTTATAGCTTGTGATTAAATGTTTGGAAGTATTTGGCGTGTTCAATAATCGAGTTGCATGGGAGTATTGGCTTAGTGGCCGGTCTCCCTTCATGAAGATGTCAATGACAACAACACCTTGTGGGCAAGGTGTTTTGAAGGAGAGGGAAACGTTAGGAACCCACATTTGGGTTTAGAATGCATTTAGTTAGTTAGTTAGTTAGTTCCAATCTCAAGCATGTTAATCACATTTAACACATGTTGGAATTATTAATGCACATGGGGAATAATAGAACCATTAGGATAAGGCCATGTGGGCCAATAGGATAGTTTCATGGTTCTATAAATACCTACTTGTAATCATATTTCCATCATTGAAGAATAAACCAATTGATTGCTTAGTGCCATAGTGCATCTCTCTCTCTTAATCTCTTTCTTTCTCTATGGAGACTGACTACCTCGAATTAAGTCAATTTCCCTACAACTCACATACATTCCCCTACAATTCCCATCCAATCTCATTAGGAACCACTAGGTTCCTGACAGAGTCTAGTTTATTTGTATTTTAGAATAGATTGATTAATGAAAATTCAAATTGGGGATATTTTTCCAGTTGTTAGGTGCAGGTGCTGACTCCTAACGCCTTAGGTGTTGATTCCTAAGGGTTTAGCTTGATGCTGATTCGAAGCAACCTAAGTGCTGATTCTTAGGTTTATCCTTTACTTTTCTTGTTATTTTATTTCTCTATTAATTGTCCTGCATCAAACAGCTTCAGGTCATGTACCAATCTTTCACACCCTTCAAAAAGAGTGTTGGACATTCATTAAGGTTGAACGTGGGCTAAGAATACAAAGACCAACAAGTACTTTAGCAAGAACTATCTTTCTTACTTATCCCAAAAAAAAGTACTCTAGCAAGAACTATCAATGTTAAATTTGCAACAACAAATTTATCCTAACTTACCTTCACAATATTGTCAGCATGCTTCATTACCATAGATACAGCAAGGCCACTGCACAAGAGACAATTTAAACAGATTGTATTAAAGGACAATAGGAGAGGTGACAAACAAACATGCATAATTCATAATTATAGTAGAATTGAACTCCTAAAGATACCTTAGTGCGTGGTTGAGAATCATTAGGATGGTAATAAATGAGTATCCATGGAAGAATCCCCTGAACAAAAGAAACAATAACTTCTAAACTAAAACTTCTTCAATTCTAATCAGAAAAGAAGAATATCCCACTTCTAAGGCAGTGAGGAGAATCAGAAACAGAGAAATGCTTACTTGTTCATCACCGCATCAAAATCTTGGGTCACTATAGCAACAGCATTAAACACCATACCAAAGACGTATAACCAGAAGTTTTACACATTTATGTTTCTCGAAGGACGCTTTTTCATTATAGCCTGTAAAAATCATAAGCAAGATAATTAACAGAACAGATATCTAGATCACTCTAATGAGAGTTTTCACTTTTTTAACTCTGGATCACTAAAAAACTTCAATCAGTCTTACAAAATCCATCAATTAACAAAATTCAACCCAATCATGATCAAGTTATGTTGGGTTAGGATTCAAACAGTAAATGACTAAATGACGGACATGAATTGTAGTTCTGAAGAACTAGAGTGCAAACTGTGTACAGAAAAAACTCACCTCAGTGTACACTCCTGCAAAACCGCTTAAGAGTGCCATGACCTGCAAAGAAATCACCCCCATTATGATAACGAGAACCTTAAGCTATAAAATGCTTTCCTTTGGTTTTTCTTTTTTCTTCATTGTTGTATTAAGAGTGTCTAAAGTTTTGGTTAACTCACAATGGCCATCAGCCAACCTTCAACAGGTGTTTGTAATACATCATCAGAACTGCAAAAACAATGTCATTTTCTAAGGCACAGACAATTAGTTCAAAGTAGACAAAAATTGAATTTCAAGAAAGGATTATACAAGTAATATAGTTAGAAACAATGTTAACTAATTCCTACTTCTCAAGTACATGGCTACATGCACCAAGATATCATCACTTCCTAAAAGTGATATAAGATTTAGTAAATAATATTTTCATTCATTAGTAGACTACATCCTGTCCTGTACAATAGACAAGAAACACACATCAATCAGTATGGATTGTACATGTGACAATTCCAATAGTATCTTTAAGCTAAACATTCCAAAACTCAAAACACAACTGAGTCTGAAACAGTCCATAAATAAGATGCGTGAGCAATCTTACTTTGTTTTTAGCTGAGTTGTACTGCACCCAACACAGAGTAGAATGAAAGCTGCCCATTGAATATTGCTTAACCTGAAAGAAAATATAATTGGAACACAAAGCTCAAAAAAAATTTGCAGTCCTAATTGGTTAAGCTTAAATTCTTAATTAGTTTAAATTAAATTTTTTTCCTTAATCTTTCACTCTCTATACTCAGACACATAGCCCAATAGCAGCTGAATTAGTACATATGTTCATGCTCATGGATGCCTTTCACATTCCCAATATGTTCTTGAATTTATAAACTAGAAAAAGAAAAAGGAAAAAAGGAACCAATTTAGTTTGATCTCTTTCTCCTATTTGGGCCAACAATCTTAACATTAAATATTTCTAAGAGTATCAATGAGATGACATGTAAACCAAATGAATTATTATGACTCTTCCATCTTCATTGTATTTGTTAAGACGCTTTTGCAAACATTTTCCATGAAAAAAAAAAAAATCCAATGTAAATGATGGCAACTGGCAAGGACTTACTTCTTCTTAAGTATAATTCTATACAAAACACCAGTACTGATAATGTTCAGATTCTTCAGTATTTGATAACCCGGGGCATCCACATGTTCAAGGATGTAGTCCTGCAACATAAAAGTGAAGAATACACATTAATCAAATTTCAGCAAGCAAGAATGCCGACGGAATTGCGACTCCCAAAAATAAAAACATGATTACCACAACAAACCTGGAGCAGATTTTTGACTAGGTAAAGTAATGCAGGAATGGGGTATACAATAACTTCATCCAATGTTGTACTCAACCTAGTTCAAAGACAGAACAAGCAACAATAATAATTAGATATGATCGGAATAAGAATGTGAACTTAAAAGTAAAACACAGTTAAATAACTGGGATGAAACAAAATGTGCATTGTTGAAATATGAGGAGCTGTGCTATGCCCTGCTCTCAGGTCAGAGTGAGAGCTCTTCATGTGGTTCCTACAGATGGGACCCACCATTATGTGAATTACATCAAGTGCACAGAATAATTTCTCCCAAATATGATAATTCCAACTTAATGAGAGCATTAAATCAAAAGTTTTATGAAAACTTAGCATAAAACAAACAAAAAAAACCTGTTATCTTCAGTAACACCTACACTCTTCCATATTCTTGCCAAAGCTAAAAGAGACAGCAAACATTTCAAAGCCTCCACCTAATTCAATAAAAGAAGAAATAAACCAATACCCATTTCTTTGATCACCTAGAAAGACCTAACAAACTGAAATTTACACACAAATTACACTTAAAACATTAATTGGGAATTGTCGGGTCTTCATAGTTGGTGGAACGTGCCTTGGTGTGCATCAGGGGATTTCAATGTTGATAGGTATACATGGTCCAATTCCACCTCTGGATCCAGGATAGATCGATTCCTTTTTTCTCCCGATTGGGAAGATCATTATCCCAATTTGTCACAGAGGAGGTTGGCTAGAGTCTTATCTGATCACTTTCCAATTATCCTAGAGGGTGGTGCAATTCAAAAGGGACAAAGACCTTTTCGTTTTGAGAATATGTAGCTCCAGGTGGAAGGTTTTGTGGGAAGGTAAAAGATTGGTGGGATTCTTATCAATTCCAAGGTACACCTAGCTACAGAATGGCCATGAAATTAAAAGCCTTGAAGGCAGACTTGAAGAAGTGGAATGAATTGGAGTTCGGAAATGTGGCTGTAAAAAAAATACAACTGTGGAGTGATTTGAATGCTTTGGATGCAAAAGAGGAAGTGGTAGTTCTATGAGAAGAGGAGAAGGAGGAGAAGTTAGAGAAGGCAAGGCTTCAAACAGAATTTAAAAAAAAAATTCAGCCTTTTGGAAGAGATTAGTTGGAGGCAAAAATCAACAATGCTCTACTTGAAGGAAGGGGACAGCAACACAAAGTTCTTTCATCAAATGGCTAACTCACATAGAAGAAACAATGCAATTACTAATCTCAAGGTTGATGGGGTCCCAACTTTTGATCAAAAAAGTGTAGAGGATTGCATTATTCAGTTTTATAAAAATTTATTTACGGAACATAAAGGCTATCGGCCACATCTGGATGTGCTGAATTTTCCTAAAATCTCTGATGACAAGGCTGGCTGGTTGGTGAGGCCTTTTGATGATGTAGAAGTTTTTGGGATAAAGCTCCTGGCCCAGATGGTTTCCCTATGGCTTTTTTCCAAGCTTGTTGGGATGTTATCAAATCAGATCTCATGGAGATTTTTCAAGTTTTTTTTGAGAGAGGTCAGTTCGAGAAAAGTTTAAATGCAACCTTTATCTCCTTGATTCCCAAAAAGTCAGATGCAGTAGAGGTGAAAGATTTTCGGCCTATTAGTCTAATTTGGGGGGGGGGGGGGGGGGGGGGGTTACGAAATTATTGCTAAAGTATTGGCTGATAAGTTGAAAGAGGTGATCGAGGATGTTATTTCAGAGTCTCAAAATGCTTTCGTTAAGAATAGGCAGATTCTAGACTCATGTCTCATTGCAAATGAATGTTTGGACAGTAGGCTGAGATTAGGAATTTTGGGGGTGTTATGCAAGTTGGATGTGGAGAAGGCTTATGATCATGTGAACTGGAGTTTCCTAATGTATATGCTTGAGCGTCTTGGGTTCCCAGAAAAATGGAGAAAATGGATTTTTTACTGTATATTTACGGTCAAATTCTCAGTTTTGATTAATGGAGCTCCATGTGATCCTTTGTCTTCATTATTATTTGTTGTTGTTATGGAGGCAGTTAGCAAAATGATGGATAAGGCGGTGAAAGAAGGTCGATTGTCCAAATTTAGTGTGGGTACCTCCACAGGTGATCACTTACAAGTATCTCATCTTTTCTTTGCAGATGATACATTGGTTATGTGCGATGCTAATATCAACCAGATGCTGTTTTTGCACTTAATTTTGTCATGGTTTGAGATTGTATCAGGATTGAAAATTAATTTGGATAAGTCTTAACTAGTTCCTGTGGGAGTGGTTCCAAATTTTGAGATGCTAGTAGATGCGTTGGGTTGTAAGCAGGGCTCACTTCCTATGAAATATTTAAGGCCTTCCATTGGGTGCAGAATGGAAAGATAGAGCAGTTTGGAATCCCATCATTGAGAAGGTGGAAAGGAGGTTAGCAGGATGGAAAAGATTGTATCTATCCAAAGGGGGGAGACTTACTCTCATTAAAAGTACTTTATCCAATTTACCTACTTATCTCCTTTCCCTTTTTCCAATTCCAGTAGGTATAGCATATCGTATAGAACAATTTCAACGAAATTTTCTTTGGGGTGGTCTAGGAGTTGATTCTAAACGTCACTTGTGAATTGGTCCAAGGTATGCTCTACTATCCAGTTTGGGGGTATGCCAATTCAAAACTTGAGATACTTTAATGAAGCACTAATGGGAAAATGGTTGTGGAGATTTGGGTAAGAGAGAGAAGCACTCTGGAGAAGGGTTATAAGGGCTAAATATGGAGCTGAGGAGGGAAATTGGTGCTCTAATTCTGTTCCAGGCTCCTATGGGGTGAGTTTATGGAAAACTATCAGTAGTGGTTGGTCTACTTTTTCTCGCTACATTTAGTTTCAAATTGGAGATGGGACTAGAGTGAAATTTTGGCATGATGTTTGGTGTGGGGATAATCCTTTGAGTATGTGTTTTCCAGATTTATTCAGAATCAGTAATGATAAGGAGGCTGATGTGGCTGATCTCATGCAGTTTCCTAACGGGGTTCTTTTTTGGGACTTAGAATTCTTGCGAGAAATTCATGATAGGGAATCAAATTCTTTGTCTGTTTTTTGGAATGTTATATGTGGAGTCTCATTGAAAGGTATTGGTCAGGATAAGATGGGTTGGACACCTGCTAAGAGCAAGGGTTTTGAGGTAAGTAGTTACTATCAAGCTTTGTTGGGTGTATGTATTCAATCCTTCCCTTGGAGAAGTATTTGGAAGCAAAAGGTTCCATCCAGAGTTTGCATTTTTTGTTTGGACTGCAGCTTTAGGAATGATCTTGACTATTGATAATTTACATAAGAAGAAGGTGTTGATTCTAGATTGGTGTTATACGTGCAAAAGTAACGGAGAATCGGTAGACCATCTTTAACTACATTGTCCTATTGTTTATAAGTTGTGGTATATGGTGTTCACCTTGTTTGGTATCCACTGGGTGATGCCAAAGACTGTAGTTGAGCTCCTTGCTTGTTGGCAAGGAAATTTTGGTCATCATTGTAATGGTGTTATTTGGATGGCTGTCCCTCATTGTTTGATGTGGTGCATTTAGCGGGAGAGAAACAACCGGTGTTTTGAAAATTCTGAAAGAACTATAACTAATTTAAAACTTTTCTTCTTTGAAAATCTATCAGACTGGATGTCTATCATAGGAAGTCATTCTATTTCTTTGGTCTATAATTTGATAAATGCTTGTAATTTATGTATTTGATTATGTTAATCCCTGGCTGTATACTTCCTGTATACTTGGGTGACTCATTATTAAGTTCTTAAATAAAATTTCCTTTACTTATAAAAATATAAATAAATAAATAAAATCTATTTTTTTTATAATTATAATTATGCTTACCATAAAATTAGAAGTGGTAACACTATAATCGTACTTGCCATTTCTCTTAGACCACACAGTAAGTATGCCTTGCGAACTAGTAAGAAGTGTCAATGCAACTACCACAACGATCCTATAACAAGAACAAACAAAATTATAGAATTTACTTACTAATCTCTCTTAATTACAACATGGGTTTTGATTAGAATTTGAAAAAGATAAAAAAAAAATCGAACTCATACTTGAGCTTCCATTTGGACCAGTCAACGGTGGCACCTCCCAAGGTGGCCACATTAGTCACTGAAAGAGGTTTCCGGCTTTCTATGTCATCTCCACCACCATTTCCGTCTTCATCCTACAAAAAAAAAAGTGTTATAAAATTGATAGGTATACAGGATATGAGTGAATTAGAGGAAAAGAAAGGTACCTGATTTTTGAGTTTTCTGTACTCCATGTCTGCAGAAATCTCTGTGCGTGTCTCACCCAAAACCAGAAACCCAAACCAGAGACCCAAACCAGAGACCCAGGCGGCGACAGCGAAGGCGAGGCGGTGGCGTTGGGTTTGTTGACGGAGTACTGTTGACGGAGATCAAACCAGAGAGATCAAACTCGTTTGTCGACGGAGTGAGAGACGGAGAGGGAGCATGCCTGAGAAATTGAGCTCCAGCGAAGAGGACAAGGAAGCACCGCGCCGTTCCGAACACAATAACCGCCAAGGCCCGCCGAGTCCGACTCTGAGTTCCGAGTCAACATCCAAGTCGCAATCACGACATTGACCTGGTGGGCTTGTATCAGGGCCGGCCCTAGGCTTAGGCCGATTAGGCCATTGCCTAGGGCCCTTACCAGAGAAGGCCCAAATTTTTTTTTATATAAATATTTTTGAAAGATATTAAAACATTTTAGTTTACATTTCTTTTTACTGTTAAAAAGGTCCAAAGAATTCCCATAAAAAAAAAAAAAAGTTCAAAGAATTAAGTAATGTTAAAGATAAAGACAAGTAAATTTTAAATAAACGGGTCTTACAAATAGACGTGTGACTAATCACAAGTAATTCAAATAGAAAAATATTAAAAATACTATAAATTTTACTACATAATTTTTATTTATTTTAATTATTTTATACAAAATAAAAATTATACTTTAACATAATCTAAGTATATATGTGTGCAAAACTCTCTTTTAAAGACTTAAATATCAACTATTGCCCCCTCCCACCCCACAAGAACATATGCTTGTAGAGTGATCACTGCACCAAAGGTGCGTGATAGTCTCTATAACTTTTATAATTTGATGTGACAATGAATATGATAGGTAGATTTTAACAAATTATTGAATGCATTTTTGAATGAATATTTGTGATTGCTAATATATCTTTATAATTCTCATGTTGTAAATTTTATAATATTTCTAATATTTTTGTAAGCCTCATGTCATTGATCACATTCATTACAACACCAATTTGTAGTAAAATTTGTTATAACTTTAAAATTTTCTATAAAAAAATCATATTAAAGAATAAAAAAATGGATTTAAAAAAATTATTATATAAAATGCTAGTTAAATATTATTTAAATAATAACATAAAAGCCTCATTTAAAAATTTAAGATTTTGAGGGAATGTATTTAATAGAACCAAACTAACACTTACTTTTTTATATATAAATATATATTCCCATTTTGAACCAAGTGTTTCTATATATTAAAAAAAAAATCGAATTAAAAACAACTAAAATTGATCGAATTTAAAACTAGTCTTTGGTGGAAATATATAAATGTGAAACCATTAAAATTGTAAAACTATAATTTTTCAGGGAATGTTTTTAATAGAGCCAAACTAACACTTGATTTTTTTTTTTAATATAACTATATTCAATCCCATTTTGAACCAATTTTTTGAATAAAAAAATTGTCAAACTAAAAACAACTAAAATTAGATAAATTTAAAACTAGTTTTTGGTGGAAATATATAAATGTGAAAATACTAAAATTTAAGACTGTAATTTTTGAGGGAATGTACCTTTTTTTTTTTTAAGGCGGAGGGGGAAATGTACTTAATGGAACCGAATTACCCACTTGACTTTTTATATTGAAATATATCTAATCTCATTACGATTTATGAACCAATTTTTCGAATTAAAAAAAAAATCAAATAAAAACAACTAAAACTGGTTATATATTGGTTGACTTGGTTTTGTGGTTTGCAAAAATACATAGTGGGCAATGATTGTCTCACATTCTTAATGTACATACTTTATATACATCCGACAATACATCCGACAACTATTTATAAAGTGTGTACATTAAGTATTCACCTTATTTTACTAATGTTCGGTGTGTATGAAATGTAGGCATTAAAAGTGTGAGATAATCATTTGCTTTATAAAAAAAGATAGATTCGATACTTCTTAGACCTATATGCTTTGATCAATATTTTCTATATATATGTGTATACTATATCAAGTGGATATTCATAAGTTAAGCTTGCAAATTAGCTTACACTAAAATTATGCAGTTTTGTTAATGAGATAAATGATCAAGACATTGCTCACCTCAAGCACAAGAAGATATCCATCATCTTCTTCATCCCCTTTAGGAATAAAAGTAGGCTCACCGATAAATTTCTGACGACCAGCAGACCATGTATGAACAAATTGATTTAACACATTGAGCTTCACGACGGTGTCAAATGGAAAATGTGGAAATGTTTGGCGAGATCCAGAAGAAGTTGCAGCATAAATGTTTTTTTTTTTTTTTTTTTGGAGAATGCAAAAGGAAAATCTATTGACCTTTTTCAAAAAAATTGACCCCTATGAGCATAAAATTGAATACAAAAAGTAGCATAAAAGATTTGTATTGGAGTACATTGCTTTCTTTTGACAAGTGCTTTATCTAGCTTTTCTCAAATTTTGATCCATACCCGATTTAACAATTACCCAACCGAACCGACATTATTGGGCTGGCTAGCCCGTAGCAGCTCAAGTCTCTAAATCGTGATGTCAAGTATAGATTAAAATTAATAAGAAATCACTACACGACACTAGAAACATCTGGATAGACCCACGTGCCACGTCAGCAGCTGAATCTATAGATTTCCCGAAGGTTCTACCAACTTCCCTGCGACCAGCTTTTTCTAAATCTCATGCAATTCCAACCCATCATTCAATCACAAAGCGCCACGTTACTCTTTTTTTTTTTCAATTTTCCTAACTCGATACACGTGGCAAGAAAATTCCAGACAGTTCTTTCAAGCGCAGAAAGATCTGGAACAGAAACATTAATAACGGCTGTCTTTAAAAGGCTGATGTGGTGTTATCTGACACTCATATCAGAAAAAAAGAGTTGGTGTAAACTAAAAAAAGAGAGAAAAAGCTCAAGAATTTGAATCGTGGTTTTCTGGGTTTGTGGATTGATTCGGGTGCCGAAAACTTTGGTATTAAGGATTGTGTGGAACCGTTTGGCTGAAACCAGTTTTCATTTTCTTCGGGGAAATTAATAAAATTTGTTAAACTGTAAGTCATTGCTTTCACTTCTCCTCTTTGCTTCTCTATTTATTTATTTTGGTAGCATATAGCTTATTGGAAGATCTAGAATTTTTAGGAAATATTTGCTATGTAACACTGACAAAACTTATTTAGTTATGTAGTTCTTTTTTGTCAAATTTGAGTTTAAAGCATTATGTTTGATCAGGTTGATTTTTGAGGTTGAGTTTGAGCCAGTTCTTTTTATTCTAAATTATTCCTAAAATTATGCTATTTGGCAAAAAAAAAAAATGCTGTTAATGTTAAAATGCTCTTACTTGTTTAGTTGAGGTAATGTAATGTAGTCATGTAGATAAGGAAATCAATGAAATTGAGAGCTGGGTTTGCAATCTTTTTGAGTGTAAATTCTGAATTTCTGTTTTTATTTCCTAACATTGCAATCTCTGTGCTTGGTCGGTCCGTTTGAAAATGTAGCTATCAATTAAGGTCAGTTTAGCTGCTTTTATGTGTTGTGTTCTCTGTACTTGGGCTTTTTTTTCCCCGTTAAAAGTTAAGTTTGCAAACGTATTAGTTATGTGGTCACATTTGGAACTTTAGTCTCAAGTTCCAAATGATTAATTTTTTTTTTCATAAGTTTCCGGTGGAACTTAAGTTTTAGATATTCGAGTTCTTCATACTGGAACTCAGGTTTTAGAGACTCGTGGTTCGCATAACCAATATGCTGGTTACGTGTATGCAAAATTAGCTTTAACGGGCAAGAAACCCCTTGTACTTGAGTTGGGGGAGCTTTTCTTCTTATTTGTTTATTTATAATTTTTAAAAGGAAAAATGAACTCCGATGACTTCAATTGCTAAAAAACAGTTGTTGTTTAGGACAATTCCAGTTGATACTTTGCATATTTCTTATGTTCTGGAATTAGATGTCAACATACAGAAATTTTTATCCATATTTCTTGTGTTCTACAAAAGAATTGATTAATTTGGACTTGGATTTCTCTTGTACATGCATATATTGAATTTTGTTTTTTATAGCGTAGAACTTATACAGTTATTTTTGTCATAAATTTCCTCCTCCATTGGTTGAAATTTTTGTAAACAATGCACCATCATATGACCATTATTCCGTTGATGTGATTTGTGTTTGCTGCTTTAGTGTTTTTGTCTCAGTTGATTTTCCTTTTGAGTCACTTTTATTTTTTGGGTTTCTGGGCTAATTTGATTTCTCCTCGTTTTGTGTTTTAGTCTTGCTTATACTTTTCTAAGCAAGAAACTCCCAACTTTTTCCAAGCATTGTCGGGGTGGTTCAACCTTTATAAAGGTTGGGACAAAAAATGATGCCTGCATACAGATACATGGACTCACGACCCCACCAGTTTACTCAGTATCATCATCCAGGCTTGGAAGCTATGAAGAGTGAACCAATCAACCCCAACATTCCATATGAATCTTGGCCTCATGGTGTCAACTATGGCTTCCCAATGCCATGGCATTCATGCTGCAATCATAACAGCTTCCCGGGTTATTATAGTTTTAGACCTCCTTATCCTCATTTTCCACCTCCTTCACCAATGTCTTGTTGTGGGGGTCATCCTACATATCACGAATCCTATCCTATTCATTATGTACCCCCTCCACACTACTCGATGGAGATGCCTAGATATGAATATGACAAGAATGTGCCCGCCGGAAACTATCATTGCTGTGGTTGTCCGAATCACGCGCACAATCAGAAGGATGATAAAATTGTGAAGATTGTGGAGCAGGAGCCGGAGGTTGAAAAGAAAAGAAGTGAAAGTGAATCTATGGTTCCTGTTCAGGCCAAGAATTACCCCTATCCAATTGTGTGGATTCCAGCAGAGTCCATGCAAAGAAAAGAGCAAAAAAAGCCTTTTGAAGATGAGATAGAAACTGCAGAGTCTGATAAGGTTCCAGCTCCAGCTGCCATGAATAGCCTTGGAACTTTACTGCATGGTGGAGATGGAAAGAGGACTCAGAATCAGCAAAATGAGGAGAAGAGGACACAATTCCCATTTCCCATTATCTGGATGCCATATGATAAGGAGGAAGCTGGAAATCAGGAAAAAGAGCCACCTTATACTTTCAGGTTCATTCCAGTAAATCTTCCTCAAAGTCATGAACTCACAAATGTACCTACAGCAAATGAAAAGATTTCTGAGAGTCAGGGTGATTCAGAGGTGTCATTGGGGGAGAAAGCTGCTGATCAGGAAAATATTCCGGTGAAGCAAGTGGAATTGCGTAAGGAGGAAAGTTCAGAGGACACTCAGAGCAGAGGAAGAAGTGATGCCAATACCATGGACAAGCCTCCTTGTAGCAAAAGTAAAAAGCAAACATCATCCCCACCAAAGATGTCCAAGTTACCTCCAGTTTGTTTGAGAGTAGATCCTTTGCCAAGGACGAAAAATGGAAACAGCAGTTCCCGATCTCCTAGTCCTCCTGCTCATTCAAAAGAGGCGTTAAATAATGACACTTCCATGGCAACTGCAGCATCAAGCTTTAGAAAGAAGACTCCTCAAGTTCCAATAACTCAAGATAGCAGCAAGGAGGTGGAGCCAAACAAAAAGATAAAGGTTATAGAGGTGGTGGAAAGGAAAACCAGTGAGGACAAGGATAGGGATTTAAGAGATGGGTCTGAGACTCAGTTTCCTTTTAATCCTTTGATGGGTTCTCAAGAGAAATCTGAAGAAGATGGTAAAGAATGTAAGGTTCAAGAATCAAGAAAGGAAGGAGATATGAAAACTGAGGAACAAATTGAAGCAAAGGAAGAGATGGATTCATCTAAATTAGCTGGTGATGAAGGTAAATTCAAGAAAAAGACCCTGTCAGAGGAAGAAGCTGCTGTGCTTATCCAGTCTGCCTATCATGGGTATGAGGTGAGAAAATGGGAACCACTGAAGAAACTGAGGCAACTAGCTGATGTTCGTCAGCAGGTGGCTGATGTGCAGAATCAGATTCAGATCCTGGAGTCTTCTTCTGATCTTCAAAGAGATGACAAGCAGAAAGTGGTAATTGGAGAAACCATAATGAGGCTTCTGCTAAAATTGGACACAATTCAGGTTTGTGTATTTTAGTCCTTTACTATTTTTTGTATTATTTTCCTAATGAATGAACTTTAGAGGAAAATTTAAACTTGTTATTATAGTAGATATGAAAGACAATTTTTTTTTTTTTTTATCAACTTAATGTCATTCTATGTTCTCCTTTATTGCTAGACTATTTGTTTTGCATTGTAGTTTATAATTTGTTTTTTTACCATATATCAGGGCTTGCACCCAATTGTTAGAGATTTAAGAAAATCCTTGGCAAGGGAGCTTGTAAGCCTACAGGATAAGCTAGATTCTCTGATGATTAACAAGTCTGAAAAATCCATTGAGGAGGTGTCCACTGCTACCACTAAACATATGGAACCGCACACTGTTGAGACCTCTAATAGTTTGTGCCTGCAAGAGGAGGAAGCAGTGGAAGTAGTGGGATTTGGCGGAAGCTCTCCCGAGGGAATCTGCAATGGTAAGCTTGGAATGGTAGACGCACAAGAAAGCATGCTTCACCCAGTGTTGAGCCTCCAAAGTGAGGAAACTTCGGGGTCTACCTTTACTGACACAAGTGTTGTGCCTAAAGAGGCTGAGCCAGAGCAAATTATGGAACAAAAAGATGAGGTACTTAATTGTGAGCTAAATGTTTGTCAAGAAACATTGAAGGATGTAGAAAATGAAAATATTGTATATTCTGAGCAATCCAGTGAACTTCCTTTGGTTGAGGAAGAGAAGATCAAATCTGAGATGGAATTTACACAAGGAGGAACTGATGAGAACCCTACTGTTTATGAGTCTGACAAGGACAATCAAATTGGAACGGGACAGAGTGAAGTAGAATCTAACATGTCAGTGGATGCTACTTTGCAAACTGAGGTTAATTTGACGGGAACAGATGAAAGGCGTGGAGTGTTAGATGATGGCCCTGCTGCTTCTGAATTTGAGAGGCACGAACAAGTTGAAACTGGTGGAGAGGGGAAATGTAATGTCACATTTGATGTGATCTCACCAGATGATGAAACTCAAACTACAAGTCAATTGGAGCAGCTAGCACTGGACATCCATGAAGAGGAGAAGTCTATTGCTGAATCTTTAGATTGGGAAAATGTTGGCTATCAGAAGAATGAGAAACTTCCTGGCGATGCAACACTTGAACTAGCAGTGGAATCACCACTAAAACAAAGAGAGAGCAATGAAGTGCCAACTTGGGAGAATAAAGATAATGATGAGCGGCCTCTTGTAGCAATTGAGGAAGAGGAGAAAGTGGAGGAAGAGGCAGAACATGAAAGCCAAGATGAAAAAGTGCTGATTGACCAGGTTATTGGATTTGAAATTGTGAAATATAATGATGAGCAGCCTCTTGTAGCAATTGGGGAGGAGAAGAACGAGGCGGAAGAGGCAGAACATGAAAGCCAGAATAATAAAGTGCTGATTGACCATGCTATTGGGTCTGAAATTGAAAGTGAGGAGGTTCCACTGCACGTAGAGAAAGTTGAAGGGGAAGGAGAGCCATTACCTCTGTCACTTACTGCCAGCCAGGTCTCTGTTGATGAGTGCAACATTGGTGTGGAAAGTGATGAAAAGCTTATCGAAGAGAACAAGAAATTGAGGGAGATGATGGAGAAGTTGATTGCAGCAGGAAAAGAGCAGCTGACTGTTATATCCAACTTGACTGTAAGAGTAAGAGACTTGGAGAAACAGTTGGCTAGGAAGAAGAAACCGAGGAGAAAACCAGCCTTATCTAGATCTTCTCGTGTCAAACCAGCTAATAAAGCCCTAAAGGAGAGGGCTATTGGTGTTGCAGTGTAGTGTCTCTGGTTCTCAAAAGTCGTTGTAACTATGTCCGCGTGATGCTAAGGTTGTGTTGGGTTGAATTGCTTTGTATTGTCTTGAACTTATAATATTATTGTATACTTACTAATGGAGTTCAATAATTCCGCTCATAATTTGTTGGCTTTATTGCTCATGATTGATTCAGATTGTCATCTCAAACATATCATGTTTTTGTATATTTGCTAATGGATATAAATCCGATCGTCGTTTTCTATGCTAATGGAAGCTATTTATATTTTGTATGTGCATATTTGTGAACCATATGCTTGCACAATCGCTGCATTAATAAATCAGAATGCCCCATTACACATTGATCTTTATCTTGTTCAATATGGCTGCACAGAAACTAGATCATTTTTTAGCCTAGTTCAGTTAATGCCTTTGAAATCATATCCAGAGCTAATTATTAGTGTAGTTTCTTTTATTGCAACCAGAGCTGAAAGAAGAACAGGTAAAGTTACTGACGCATCAACCTCTACCATAGAAAGCCAACTCCTGCAGCGGAGCAATCTTTTTGATAATAGTGGAAGCTACAGAAAACAATAAAAATCAGTGGAGAGGAACATCGTAGTACAGCCAGCCATTTTCCTTACTCTCCGAGAGGCAATCAAACTAGATGGAAGGCCTGATGCTACTTGCTTCGAATAAGGAAGTCTGCTTATTGGGAGAGAAGCACGGCAAGTCTGACCGGAAGCTGGAACTGTTTATAAAGAGGTCTTCTCTTTTACTAGGTTGAAACTACATTTAAAAAAAAACCCATTAATCAATAAGAATATAATAGCTTATTAAAAGCATTCGTGTTAGCTCATAGAAAGATTTCTATTTATTTTAACATAGGAATTTTATTTATTTTACTTACTCATTTTTCATAACGTTCTATATTCTATTTCATACTATATTTCAATAAAATATCAATTTTTTAAAATTGTTTTTATTTCTTCACACATAATAATCACTATTTACTATTTTCTTTCATTAGGAATGGCAACGGGTTGAGTTTCTTTATCCTTGAACCCGTACCACCGCTCATGACCCGAATCTACCCCATTAACTAAACGATTTTTTTTTAACCCCATACCTGCCCCTAAGGGCCCCGCTCGCTATGCCCCTTCAAGGAGCAGTTATATGGTGTACTCGGCATATATGCCGGGTCACTCACAGACTGGAGGGTCCCACACATTGTGGGGCCCGCCAGCTTGTGAGAGACCCGGCATATATGCCGGGTACATAATATAATTTTCGCCCTTCAAGGCCTAATTTGAAGTCCTTGAACTGTGGCCCAATTTATAAATTTAAAATAAATAAATAAATATCAATGTATCACACAAATCTACAAAATAATTTAATTTTGGATTTCTCATTTTCCTTTTCAAAATCACAAACCCAAATACAAAAATCTTAAATATTTTTCAAAATGAAATAATAAATTAAAAAATGTAAAACACTAAAACACTATATAATATCACATGACTCACATTTGACAATGAAATTAATCCTTAACCATCCCTTGCATAGCCCCAAAAAATATATAAAAATCGTTCCTTTTTCCTTTTACACCAACACAAAATAGCAATTGATTTGCCATTTACAACCTGAAAGCTGCCACTATTTCAGCTCCTCCAAAACTCTAAAATCAAAACCACAACCCACCTAGAAAACCTAACAAAAATCCCTCATTTTTCCAATCAAGGTGAGGTGAGGGAGGAAGGGAGTGGTGTCTATGGTGAGGCAGAGGAGGGAGTGGTGTCTGTGGTGAGGTAGTGGAGTGAGTCGTGTGGTGAGGGAGGCAGGGAGGAGGGAGCAATATCCACGGTGAGGTGGAGTGAGCGAGGCAGTGAGGGAGGTAGAGAGGATGGACCAGTGAGCTGGAGGAGGGACCGGCGATGGCGAGGTAAGGGAGGTAGGGAGGAGGGTAGAGGCAGGGGGGAGGATGGCGGCAGCAAGTGAGAGTGAAAGTGAGGGAGAGGGAGGGTGACTAAGACTTGAGAGAGAGTGATGAGGATGAAGGATTAAGGTTAAGGAAATGAAAACGTTAGTATTTATAGTTAAGTATATATAGTTAGGGTTTTTAAAAATTTTTAATATAATACATGTATACCGGTTGGGTTCGGGTGGGTATACATAATACCTGCACCCGACTTGAACTTGCTACGAGTTGGGTTTTTAAAACCCAAACCCACCCCATTTGCTTCGCGGGTCGGGTACTTGCAGGTTAGGCAATTTGGCCATTCTTATATTTCATCTTCGAGATACGTAAAGAAAAAAATAAATAACTTAATGAAAAATAAGTAGTGTCAATGTAAATTTATATGGATATTGTAGTAAACTTATAAATTTACATAATTATACACGAACTGACGTAGGTCATTTTTAAGCAAAAGTGTGTAAATTCTATATATTTTTCTATTATAAATGGACCAATGTGAATAGTCTAATTGGGTTTACATTGAATAAAAAATCCTGGATTTGATGTGTGACCATTGGTCATGTGGACTCTAAGCTTGCAGGAATTAGTTCAACTGAATCATGCTCTGATTGGTTTGGATAGAGGTAAAGAAAAACAATTGCAATTCATTGGCATAGGACGAAATAAAACTTTTGGATTAATAGCAAAGGAGAATGGTACCCACTTTTATAGAAAACAAACCAAGGTTTTTTAGGGTAAATTTTGTAAACCTAATATTTGTGATAATATCAATTAGGTCCAAAAATATTTTAAACAACACCAATTTAGTCCTCAAGACAACTTGGCACCTAACAGCCAAACACTGTTACTTTCATTTTCTCTTCTTCCTCTCTCTTTTCTAGCTTGTTCCTTTCCCCTTATTCTCCCTTTGTTCTCTTTCTCAAAAACTCTCTCTAACCTCAGGCTAATTGTCTAGCAAATCTTGTCAGAAATTAATTTTATTTGAGTGGTTATAATCCCTAACAGCCAAACACCATTACTTTCATAATATCCTTTACAAATAATCCCAAAGTACCAGAAAAACCAGCACAGTAACAATACCAAAATATTTGAATCCATAAAAATCAGTATCAAAATCTCTACCAAAAAAAAAAAAAAAATCTCTACAAAAAAAGCACAAAAAAAATATATCTTTCAAAACCAATAGAAGCCCAAAAAAACCAGCAAAAATCCAAGCCAAACAACACACAAATGCCTTTGTAAATTCCTAATGAAATCTCCTAAAAATCCCAACAAAATCCCAGCCAAACAACACAGAAAACCAGCACAATCCCAACTATCTTCATAATAGAAACCAGAAAAAACACATCATATCACAAGGTCGGCCATGTTGCGATCCATGACGCCGCCGTGAGAGTCTGTTGAAGGCGAGATCTAGATTGAAGCACCACCACCTCTACTGCGTAGGTTCTGATCTGAGAGAGAGAGAGAGAGAGAGAGGGACGAGAGTCCGTTGACATCATTGATTGCATGGGAATCGGGAAGATCCTTGCATGATTGTGTTGCTGATGCCAATGACCAAGCCATGAGTTTCACCGGGGCTAAGGTTCAGTTAGAGAGTGTTTTGGGAAAGAGAACTCAGAAAACAGAGAGAGAAGAAGGGGAAAGGAATAAGACAGAAGAGAGAGGAAGATGAGAAAATGAAATTAACGGTGTTTGGCTATCAGGGACAAAGTTGCATTTTAAGGACCAAATTGGTAGATTATAGAATATTTTGGACCTAATTGGTATTATCACAAACTTTAGGATAGTTTTGTGAAATTTACTATTTTTTTAATTATAAAAAATGTCGTATTTGCAAAACCTAATAAAAGTAATTTTTTTAATTAAAATTATTTAGTAATTTAGTTTTAAAAATAATTTAGCTTACATATGAATCTTCATCAAGCCATGCATGGTATGAGAATAATGCTAGTAAATTAAAGGCGGTGAGATCTTATTTTTTACAAAATCAATTTTCTATATATATATATATATATATATATATATATATATTTTAAGGTGGAAAAGAATACTAACAATCCTTGTTGAGAATAGCGGAAGAGTAAATATTTATTTGTTGTGTGTAGCCAAATAATAGTAGGTTTATGCAAAATAGAAATAAACAACTTAATAAACAATTACATGAGGATAACAAAGATTTACATGATTTGGCTTTTGGCCTATATCCAAGGGCAGGTCGAGAAGAAAGTTTCACTAACAAAAGAAAAAAAATTACAAAGATGATACTAAAACACTCTTACAAAAACCCAAGAGCCTCAAATACACCAAAAAAACTCTCAATCACCAAAAGTACATGACTGAGAAACCTGATCTCACAAAGTCACGCCTTGGAACTTTGTACAAAATAACAGAGAATAGAGAAAGCCCTGTTCTAATAACCAAAGTTGCGGCTGCCTTTGATCCCCAATACATCAATTGCCGCATAATATATATATTCTGTTGCTTGTGTATAAGTTGTCGCAAGATACCACAATTTTGGCTAATTAAAGTTGAGCCGTGGTGTACCATAACAGATTCCAAGTTGGACTTGGATTTCTTAAGTCAGCATAATAAACCAACAAGGACTAGGTTTACAAGTCCTTCCAAGAGACGAACTATTCAAACCACCACATCAACAATCCTAATCCTGCTCCTTTTTGAAGAAGCATAAAACCGATAACACAACTCTATAAAAACAAAACAAAACCTTTTTTTTATTCTTTTTTTTTTTTTTTTTATATATATATCAACAAAACTTAGACCTACATATACGATTCCTTAAATTCTGTAATTCGTGAAATTTGTTTTTCAAGGTTGTGACAGGATGGTTCAGCCATCTCCTTCTGTGAGTGGAAAATTTAGAGTTTTGGAGGTTAATCTTCAATCTGCTTATCTGAAATCTAAAAAGATCACAAAGATTTATGTGGATGCATATATCTGCCCAGAAGCGAAGATCCAAACCAAGGTTAATTCCACTAGAGGCTCAAACCCCATATGGGACGAGAAGTTTGTGTTTTCAATCTCTGATAACTCTTCCATGCTATGCGAGATTTACCAGGCACGTAGATGGCGTAAAGACTCGTTCATAGGGAAGGCTAAGTGTGACCTACACTCACTATTTGAAAGCATTAAGATTAAGGAAGAGGAGTGCAAGTATGATACTGGTGATGAAGATCCTTCCTATGATACTACTGATGATGATCTTAGGTATGATACTGCTGATGAAGATCCTTGGTCTTATAACATGGATGATGGTACGAGTGAGAGTAATGATCACAGTAATGACGATGAGATTGATGAAGAAGAGGAATCTGCAGAACAGAAGGTATCGACTTCTCTTAAGGTGTTCAAGGGTTCGAAGAATGTGGGAATCTTGAATGTGGAATTGGCTTTGAAGGGATACATATCATGTGTTGGAAACTCTAAGTGCCCAAATATGGCTATGGCGTATGATGATTTCATGGCATATCAAAGCGGGAACGTGAACACCAAAAAGAAACATCAATCTTGGCTGTGCTTCATTGCTTAGTAGTACATAATCATGTGGACGGTTGGACAAAATTTACAATTAGACTTTCGTTATTTATTAATTTTGGTATTTAATTTGTAATTTTCAGAATTTTAGGTTAACAATTATTATTTCCTTTTTCTTTTAAGGTGCTTGTAATGTTTTTTAGGTTAAATTATGGTTATGTATTAATTATGATTTATTTTAGAATATATTTTCTTATCAGTCAAGTTTTATGTTTTGTTTTTTGTTTTCTAAAAAGAGTCATATTCTACTTCTTGATACTTTCACATCCCACATTCAACTTTATTTTCTTTTTTTCACCTCCCAATTATTTATGTCTAGCAAATAACCAACATCTATTTTTCTTTGCCTTTGTTTTTGTGAACTTTCTATGTATCTGAAATTCAGTATGCCAACATTTATCTTAAGACTTATTGTGGGGCCAGAAATCAGGTAGCCTTGGCCCACTCCCAGCCAGGCCCAAGGGCCCACGCCGAGGATGCACAAGGGGTCCGAGGATGAAAGTGCGAGGACCTACCCCCGAGGAACATATCCAAGGATGACTCCGTCCTCGGGCGTCCGAAACCTCGGGAGAACACGAGGAACACCCCACCAAAGGGGACTCCTTGAATATCCGAGGAGGAGGGTTCCAGTGCCACGCGTCGGCGAAGGAGTAAGCCTTAGGCGAGCTGTCACCTCTGCATTGAATGCGCTCACCTAACCCCTATGGCCGCATTAATGGAGATGTAACCCCTTGACATGGTAACATTGATCATTGTGAGCCACTCGAGTATGGATAGGGCCTCTAATAAGACGGACGGTCAGAGAGGAGGCCAATGGATGATCAACAGAAGGAAGGAGGGGATAGGAGGAAGAGAACTATATAACAAAGGCGAGCAAAGCAATTTAGGAAGAGGATTTTGGGGGATCATTCAAGAGAATGACCTAGAAGGACTCAGAGGTCATGTCTGTTCCTGGGGGGGAACCTCCTTGGATGAGGGCCGAGGAGCTGCCCTTAGTTGTAAGTTGGGCTCACTCCCCTTCAATGGAAAAAGGTGGCTTGTGCCCCGTTGTTAGTTTGTGAGGGCCTAACCCTTCGACCCACTCTCTAAAAATGTATTGTTGGGGAACCTACCTAAACCGAGTCCCTACAATTGGCGCCGTCTGTGGGAAGGATTAGTGCACTGGCAGGCGCAACGAGCGATCGTTCCTAAGTAGTCATTTTACAGAAGGTTGGTGGCGACGCATCAAAAAAAACAAACAAACAAACAAACATTGCAGAAAAGCAGAAGGTCCAAAATAGAAGATTCAACAGAAAAGAAAAGGAACTTCATATTATTTTATTAAACAGAAAAGTACAAGATACAAACAGAGGCTTAGGCAGGCGTGTTTTAAAACTAATTTTACAAGCTAATTTTACAAACAGAGGCCCAGGTGGGCCTGTTCTAAAACTAGCTAGAGGGAATGGGGCTGAGGCTAGTATGCTCTAAGGCCACCAACAACTCCTTGTCCGGTGCGGCGGAGCTGGAACAAAGAGAAGAGCCGACGTAGGGGCACCGGGACGCCCTCCTTCATGATGTTCCCTTGATTCTCTCCAATCCTCATAGGCGTTGGCCGTCGGAGACGGCGATACTCGGGCACCAGCCATGATGTGATCTTGCGCGTCTCCTCCGACGGGGGTGCGCCCCGGGGAGGAACGTTAGGTACTTCAGGGACATCCCTCCTGGCCACCACGCAGGGCATAATCAGGGTTACGCCTAGACTCTGCCACGCCAGAAGCCTAGTGGGGGCTGCGGTCACAACGGCTCTTGGCCCGTGTGTCCTCACACCCGCCTAGAGCCGCCCCATCTCTTCCAACTCTGGTCACAATCCTGACAGGGTTATTGAAGGGGCTCAGGGAGCTGAACAGACGTGTTGCTAGTTGTGTTGGGAAGTTCATGGAATATGGAGAAACGTTCCCCCCAGAAAGCCTTATATAGAGGTTGAAGACTGGTGAGAATTAATCTACACAAAGTTCGAAAAGAAGATTATCAGCGGTACTAATCACGAGGATACCAAACCCCAAGGAGACTGTAGACCGCTGGATTTGTATCAATTCACGAAGGTATTAATGAAGGCGCGTCTCGCGCATCGAAGCGTCAAGCGCGGAGCGCGAACGGCTAAAGGACGCCTCATAAATGAAGAAGATAGGAACTTGAATTGAAGGCGAGGTCGACGCTCCGTGTAAGACCAAAGTCCGAACCACCCCTGCCCAAAGCACCGTAGAGTTAATAGTCCCACCCGAGGAGTAACCGTCTCCAGTAAAGTGGTCCGAGGACGAACCCCTTCATGTAGAAGAATAGAAGTGTTAGACAGAACCAAGGCATTGCATGGTCCTCGGACTCAAGCCTATAGGGAAACTAACCACTCGACTATACCTAGGTACTAGACAGAACCAAGGTATTGCATGGTCCTCGGACCCAAACCTATGGGAAAACTAGATACTTACAGAAGAATGGAAGTGTTAGACAGAACCAAGGCATTGCATGGTCCTCGGACTCAAGCCTATGGGGAAACTAACCGCTCGACTATACCTGGGTACTAGACAAAACCAAGGTATTGCATGGTCCTCGGACCCAAACCTATGGGAAAACTAGATATTTACAGAAGAATGGAAGTGTTAGACAGAACCAAGGCATTGCATGGTCCTCGAACTCAAGCCTATGGGAAAACTAACCACTCGACTATACCTGGGTACTAGATAGAACCAAGGTATTGCATGGTCCTCGGACCAAACTTATAGGAAAACTAGATACTTACAAAAGAATGGAAGTGTTAGACAGAACCAAGGCATTGCATGGTCCTCGGACTCAAGCCTATGGGGAAACTAACCGCTCGACTATACCTAGGTACTAGACAGAACCAAGGTATTGAATGGTCCTCGGACCCAAACCTATGGAAAAACTAGATACTTACAAAAGAATGGAAGTGTTAGACGGAACCAAGGCATTGCATGGTCCTCGGACTCAAGCCTATAGGGAAACTAACCACTCGACTATACCTGGGTACTAGACAGAACCAAGGTATTGCATGGTCCTCGGACCCAAACCTATGAGAAAACTAGATACTTACAGAAGAATGGAAGTGTTAGATAGAACCAAGGCATTGCATGGTCCTCGGACTCAAGCCTATGGGGAAACTAACCACTCGACTATACCTGGGTATGGAAGTGTTAGATAGAACCAAGGCATTGCATGGTCCTCGGACTCAAACCTATGGGGAAACTAACCACTCGACTATACCTGGGTACTAGACAGAACCAAGGTATTGCATGGTCCTCGGACCCAAACCTATGGGAAAACTAGATACTTACAGAAGAATGGAAGTGTTAGACAGAACCAAGGCATTGCATGGTCCTCGGACTCAAGCCTATGGGGAAACTAACCACTCGACTATACTTGGGTACTAGATAAAACCAAGGTATTGCATGGTCCTCGGACCCAAACCTATGGGAAAATTAGATACTTACAGAAGAATGGAAGTGTTAGACAGAACCAAGGCATTGCATGGTCCTCGGACTCAAGCCTATGGGGAAACTAACCACTCGACTATACCTGGGTACTAGATAAAACCAAGGCATTGCATGGTCCTCGAACCCAAACCTATGGGAAAACTAGATACTTACAGAAGAATGGAAGCATTGGACAGAACCCCTACTTCAAAATATCCTAAGTTAGGAAAGGATCAAAACCCTAACTAACCCTTGGGACATAAGGGGATTGCCCCCGCATACATTCTTTCCCCTTATCATTTTTACTAGCGCAATTGGCCGACATATAATTCAAGCTAAAAATCATGCAAATAAAAAGAAGAGAGAGGAATCAGGCAGCGTGTAAAAAAATAAGCAATTAAAATAAATAGAAAGGGAAATTAAACTCCCATTACAACAAAGTGTCCATAGAAGTCGCGTGGCAAGAGCCACCTTACATAAAAATAAAAGAGAGAAGAATAACAAAATAAAGTAAAATGACAAAAAAGCATAGACAAAGGTCAAGCAGGCTGCCAAAGCAAAATGAACCAAGAGTGCCAGGGAATCTACTCCTTCTGCTCAAGCTGGACAGGGGCAACCTCTGAGTCCTCCGAGCCTTGGCCTAAGGAGACGGCCTGCAGGGGTACGGCAAGAATGGCTGCTTCCTCGGTGGTGGGGATTTGAGCGTCGGATGAGGCCTCCGCTACCTCTTGGGGCACCTCCTCGCTCGAATTTTCCTTTGGTTCAGCGGCCTCCACCTCCTCAACAATCTCCCTAGCCTTAGCGCCATCAGGGGCGACCTCGCGGATAGCAGGGGGGTAGTACACGCTCTCCGCCTTCCACAGGTCAGATGTGGGCTCCATCCCAGCTTGTTTGAGGGCCTCAGCCCAGACCTGGGAGTAGTATCGCCTACATACCCTCGGAACTTGGGCTTTATAGAGAGCCTCTACCTCAGCCACCCCATCAGTGTAGGCTGCAGTCTCGGCCTCCTCCTTGGCAGTCAGGGCCATCTCCCTGCCAAAATTCGCCTCGACCTTAGCCCGCCAAGCCTCCTCTCTAGCCCACTCTGCTTCCCTCTCGGCTTTGGCCACCTTAGCTTGAAGATTGGCGATCAGCTCCCTTGCGATCCCCAGCTACTCCTCCGCCTCGCCTAGGCGTCTCGTCTGCTCCTTGGCCTGGTTCTGGGCACCCTCAAAGCTAGACACTGCACTGTCCCGAGCCCTGGTCATCTCCTTCAAGTCCTCTCGGGCCTTGGCAAGGTCAGCCTCGGAATTCTTCAGGGTCTGGGTAGCATGAAACCGCCTATTACGCTCCTGGTCAAGGGCCTTCCCCTGGTCGTTGGCCGCCCCCTCTAACCTATAGACGGCCTAGACAGCCTGTAAGGGTAGCCAATGCACTATGAGCCCAACCCAAAAGAAAAAAGGGAAAAAGAGAAGAAAGGAAAAGGAGTCGAAGTTCTAGTCCTTACCATCCCCAGGTACCGCTTAAGGCTGATGAAGACCTGTTTACTCCTTATAGAGTCCAACTCGGCCATGTTCGCTGGGAGCAACAGGCACCTCTCCAGCGCGTCGGCCACATGCGCGCCTTCACCCTCGTTGAAGTGCCTGAGGGAGGCATCATCCTTCAGGGGCTCCCCATGGAGCATCGGAGCTGGGAGCCAAGCCTGAGCCTCAGGCGTGGTGTCGACGACCTGCCTGTCCTGGCTCTTACCGCCTATCTTAAGCTGCTTGGACGGCCGCAGGGTGTTGTCTTCCTCCTGCAAAGACATCGTCTTATCCTCTATAGGCCTTTTGCCCTTATCCTTCTTCTTCTTGGGGTCGGCAAGCACGGACCCAGAAGGCAGGCTCGTCTGGGAAGGAGAAGGAGGAGGAGGAGGAAGCTTCTGCTGAGTGGAAGTCGACCTAGTTTTCGGAGAAGGAGGGGGAAGCTTCTGCTGGGACTTCCCCGGTTGGCCTTCGATCAGGTCCAACAAGCTGGTAGTAGGCTTCCTCTTGTAACCCATTGTTGGCTGAGAAGGGGCTTCTGAAGCAAGGAGGTCTGCTTCGGTCAAGCAAGGGTCGCCCAAGTCCCCGAGAGGGTCCTCGGACAAATCAAGCTGGTTGAAAATGTCAAACGCTTCCTCTTCCCTCTCTGAATCCTCCTCAGCAGCCTCGGTGAACACTTGGGAAGAAGAAGGGATGGCTACAGTAACAACTTTTGGTTCTGAAGGCCCCTCGGGGAACTGAAATCCGTCCTCGGTCACTGTAATTCTCTGAAGCCGAGGATCGTTGACTCGAATCACGTGCTTTGGAACCGGGAATGATTTCTGGACAGGTTTATACCCCAAGATTTTGTGAGCGGCCCTAACTTGATTGTCGTCCTCGTTTATATAAACCGACGCCCTCATCACCTTCTACAAATCTTCCCGGTTGACCAAATGGAAGTGGCGTTCAAAAGCATGCGGGTCTGCAAACGGAAAGCACCATCGCATTAGTAAAAGAAAAAAAGACAAGAAAAAAGACAAGAAAACTTGAAATCCCTCCTACTCCCACTGCCCCACCTGGTATTCCCTCTGTTGTTGGGCAGTGAAGGCCATTGTGCCACTCCCCTGACACGATGAGGAAATCCTCGTTTAGCCCCTTGCTGGACTTAGGGAGGCACTGGATGAGCCGTACCCTATCGTCCCTCGTCTTCAGGTAATAAGACTTGCCCTTAAAGAGTTGAAGGTTGTAGCACTAGTTCACGTCATGGTGGGTCAACCTTAGCCCCATCTTCTCGTTCGGGGCGTCCACGCAGCCCAAAATTCTAAAGACGTTTATCCCACACTAGTTAGGGGCCAAACGGAAGTGCGTGAGGTAGTCCCTCATCATCGGCCCCATGGGGATCGTCATCCCCCCTTTAAGGAAGGCGACAATGGGAATTACCACCTCGCCCTCCCGTCTGTGTAAGCGCCAATCCCCATCCTCATAATATCTCAGACCTACATTGCTGGGAATTCTGTAGTCGGCGATGAATTTCTCCATCGCCTCCTCAGTATAGACGTATTTCTTAAACCTACCCATCCCAGTTGACGCCTAAAAGAACTAAGAAAGAACAGGCGAAGGAGAAGAAGGGGTAAAGAGGGAGAGAGCTCAGAGAGGGATAGAGCAACTTACTGGGAAGAGGGGGAGCTCATCGGACAGGCTTTTTGTGCTGGAGATGTAAGTGAGAGTGTGTCTAAACTCAGGAAGGACGCGCGAGAATTCTTGAATTGCAAATAAGGAACAGGAAGAAGCGGTTCGTATAGGTATTTATACCCCAAATCGAAGAGCCATGCGGGTTTTTCCGCCCATAAATGCGAGACAAACCTCTACCGTTAGATTGGTAACGCCTCATTAGACGTGGGGAGCACAGAGCCACTTGAATTTAATGATGGGCACGTTGCACGCTCCGAAACGTCAGCAACGTGCCTTGGGCAGATGAATAGACCCCAATGCTGACAGGGGGTGTAAGGCTCGACTGGGCACGAAGCAGGCCCGAGGATATCAAAATCCTTTTCCCCGCCCAAGGATGCGTGCAGCAAGATTTTGAGGGGCTATTGTAGGGCCAGAAATCAGGTAGCCTTGGCCCACTCCTAGCCAGGCCCAAGGGCCCACGCCAAGGATGCACAAGGGGTCCGAGGATGAAAGGGCGAGGACCTACTCCCGAGGAATATATCCGAGGATGACTCCGTCCTCGAGCGTTCGAAACCTCGAGAGAACACGAGGAACACCCCACCAAAGGGGACTCCTTGAATATCTAAGGAGGAGGGTTCCAGTGCCACGCGTCGGCAAAGGAGCAAGCCTTAGGCGAGCTGTCACCTCTGCATTGAATGCGCTTACCTAACCCCTCTGACCGCATTAATGGGGATGTAACCCCTTGACAGGGTAACATTGATCATTGTGAGCCACTCGAGTACGGATAGGGCCTCTGATGAGACGGACGGTGAGAGGGGAGGCCAATGGATGATCAACAGAAGGAAGGAGGGGATAGGAGGAAGAGAACTATATAAGAAAGGCGAGTAAAGCAATTTAGGAAGAGGATTTTGGGGGATCATTCAAGAGAATGAACTAGAAGGACTCAGAGGTCATGTCTGTTCCTAAGGGAGAACCTCCTCAGACGAGGGCCGAGGAGCTACCCTTAGTTGTAAGTTGGGCTCACTCCCCTTCAATGGAAAAAGGTGGCTTGTGCCCCGTTGTTAGTCTATAAGGGTCTAACCCTTCGACCCACTCTCTAAAAATGTATTGTTGGGGAACCTACCTAAACCGAGTCCTTACACTTATGATTTAGTAATTGTAACTATCTTATCAATTATTATGTCAATTTTCTTTAAATGATTTTCTTTAATTTTGTATGTACTCTGTTCATGCATGCCAATACCAAGGCAAAAGCCATTGATTATTGTTATATGTTGATCAAGGACAAGATATGAGGTTTAATTTTTATTGTACGTTAATTTTTAAATTTTTATGTAATTTTCAATATTTTATGATTTAGGATTTTATTTCCTTGATTTTAGGTGTTTTTAAGGGGTTTCTAGTCAAATTAGAGTTCGTTTATGATAGTGTATCAATGACGATCTCTTTTAGAATATTTTTATTTGAAGATTAAGCTTTTTGGATCCTTTAAATAGGTAAGCAAAATGTAAAGTAATATGTATACTAGACACAAGCTTTACCCTTTGTGATTTAACTCAAGGGTTATTTTATTTTAAATAGGCATTGTTTAACAACAAATCAAATATAATATTTTGACATTTTTTTTTATTATCTCTTAGGTCTTTTTTGTGTCGTGATCACTAATTTTTTTTTTTTTTTAAATCTATTAAAAAAAAAACCCAGAATTTCTTGCAACATTGATCCCAAATTATCCAAAGAAATACAAAATCACCAAATCAATTTAGTTACATAGTAAGGGTAGGTGTCGAATTGGATAGATATTAAGTTTGGACGTTATTGATTAAGAAAATAAATCTTCAACATAGAGATTTAAATACATTGACAAAGCTTGGGACTAATACTCTAGTGTATTAGAATCAACATGATACAAGTATATAACCAATTTTGGACATGTGTCCACATCCAATTGGATCTAGTGCACTAGACCCAAACTGTGTTTGAATGTCACAAAAATATGCTTTTGCTAGTGATATAATCATACAATCACATAGTTATAACTTGGCTTAGCGTTTGTATTTTGGTAAGGCAGTGCCTTGGGCTAAATTCAAAGGAAAAAAAAAAGAACTAGCTGATTCTTATTTGAGCCATTGTTGCATTTTCATCAAGAAAATTTTGTAGTTTTTGAGTTAATATACCTTTTTGATAAATTCAATTGATGTACTTAAGAATGTATAGGTGACATTGGCTTGAAATCAAAGAAAATTAGTAAATCTGCCACTTAGCCAAAAAATAGAAGATAAAAACAAAAAAAGAAATCTGAAATCTTTCTAAATTCTAAGATTTAAAAGATGAAAAAAGTTAAAGGATGCTCTAAGGATATTGGTTTAGGAAATATATTTAGAAACTTTTTATGGTAAAAGAAAAAGCTTTCGTTATATATATATATATATAGTTTCCAGTTTTTTATATTTTCCATTAAAGTGGTATAAAAACTTTCCTAATATAGTTTATTAACAAATGTTTTAAATGCACTCATTAACAGGACCCTTAAAAGATCATTACCTATAAATAAAGAATGAAGTAACTTTTTTTTTTTTAAAGAATACTAAGTATTTTTTAACACACATATACAGAGAGATGAGAAAAGGTTTTTTAAAGAAATTTACAATGGTGTATATCTAAAAGAGAATGAAATAACTAACTCATTTGAAAGTGTAAGTTGTATCTATATTTTGTTATACTTGAAAACATAACAAAAAATAGGCAAATAGTATTGGTACAAACCGACAAAGAGACCAAAATTATTCAATTATAAAGTACTATTAAGAGTTTTGCAACTCAATAGTGTATATAAATAAATATAAATATATATATATATATATTGTATCTCAGTAGTGTAGAGAGAGAGAGAGAGAGAGAGAAAGAGAGAGAGAGAGTGTTACAAGTTAAGACAAGGATCTCAAATGTGAATAGCTAATGTTTATTAAGTGGGTCCTTTTACTTTATCTAGCTTTTCTTCTGACTAGTTGGCATTAGTAATATAAGTTCCCTTAGCTGAATGATTCAAAATTCGGCCAAGCCGATCAATACAGTCCGTATCATTTTTTTTTTTGGATAAAATACGGACCGTATCACTGGCTTTGCCTAATTGTCACCAATGTTTGTTACTTTAAAGAAAGCCTCTAAAGTCTAAAGATACATTAATATATTCCACACTTCCAACTCTGTTCTCTATAGTCTATACTATATAAATGAGTTCCATTCCCAGAGACACTCTGCATAAGCAATAAGAACAGAACACAGAAAGCAAAGAGCTAGCTGCAAGTGCTGCCACTTCATTTCTCCTTAGAAGAATGGACATGAACAACTACGCTGATCTTTGCCCCGACGGGTACATAGCTATCTCTTTTTCTTTAGTTTTTTGTTCTGAGTTTGTCATGAATTCTACTAATAGTTCAAGTCCATTTTTGTGCTAAGTTCTTTCCGGAGAAAGTTTAAACAAGAACGTTTTGGTGTTTTACTTACATATGCATTGCTTATGTGCCTTAATCATTTACTTGTTTTGGTGCTTTAATAAATAACAACTGCTTATCAGCTTATGTGACTTCAATTAATGTTCCATTTATCTTGCATATTCAGCTACAGTTTGGTGGGGGGGAGTTCTTTTAAACTGTATATATATAGCCAAGAAGATTGTGGCACAAAATCTAGAATTTATCTTTAATTTTTGTTTGTGTGTCTGTAGGACATTAAGACTTGTTCAATGCATTGTATTCCGTTAACCCAAAAAATGATCAGTCTTTTTTTGGTTTGGACATGGAAACTTTTGGTTAAGGTGCCAATAAAGATTATGGACATTATTTTGTTCAAAAAATAAAAAATGATGATGCTGGCTCTCATCCAAACTTTAGGCTTCCAAGAAGTTGAGGATAAGAATTGAAGTAATGAAAGTTTTTGATCTTGTAAAAGGTTTTTGTTTTCTGGGAAATTGTTGAAATTTGGGATTGATCAAATTATGGATGATTCTTTGAGGGTCAACCCCATCAAAAGTTTGTAACTTTGTTGATTCTTTGAGTTTCTGAATTTTTTTTTTTTTGGTGGCAATTGAGTTTCTGAATTGATATTTGCAATGGATTTATTTCTTCTATATTGTCAATCCAAGCATCCAACAGATCTTAGATTTCATGATCCCTGACCTTTAACTTACCTAATAATAAATGTAAAATTTTTTAGATGAAAATTAAATTCAATTAAAAATTAATGCATGAATTAAATGTAACTCACGATTGAAGGTAACATTACTTCTATTAGTTAGCAATATGTGATTCACTTCGCTACTTCTGGTACGATAATAAGATAGCTGCATTTTTAAGCATAAGACAAATATTTGGTTAGCCCATTCCAAGTCCAACTTTGTTGAAAATTGAGACAACAAGTATCTTCATTGTCTTAATACATGCCAAAAAATGCAAATGCACAGTGACACAGTTTGATTTAATTCCATTTTAAACTATATGGTGTATGTATTCTGAAGCAATTTATATTCTATTTTTAGGAATGAGCAAGAACTCCGTTCATACACCAAATGGCTTGCTGTTTTTGGCTTTGTGTTTGGAACTCTGCTTACCATTCTCAAATGGAAGTATCAAAGCCCAGATATATCCCTGTTCGACATACATAGTGCACTCATGTTGCTCTTAATAATAGACGTATGTATCTTCACTATATCAATGGCAGTGACAATACTACCAACTTTCAACAGAATCCATCACCCTTTCTTCAAGGGTGTGTTTCTCATTTCCGGAGTTTTTGCCTGTGACTTAATTTTGTTGATGCTTGTTCCTCCTTTTGGGTGGTTCATCTTCATTATATGCGCATTTGTTCTAGTATTGTTACTTTATCGCTCACGCGAACAGATTCTCCGACTCTGTCAAGAAACTCTTGAACTAATGTGGCACTCCACTCCAGAGGCATTCCACAGTTTATGTGATTGGTTCCGACGGTGTTTCCAATCAGTCTGGACAACAGCTTCATGAGCATCCACTGAATCCTCGATGCCTGCTCCCAATGTGGTAGGACCAATAAATAATGTCTAGGGAGATCACAAGTTTCTAATTTAGTACATTTGGTGTACTACTATTCTATGTGAGAAGGAAGTGTTAGTATATCAGATGTGCAGAAAAATTCTCTCTTATAGATAGATTTAAAATATGATATCATATTTGGAGGCAAAGGAATAAATGAGTTTGTGTCTGAGGAATTCATCTCGAATGATGTAGGGTGATACAGAGCGCTTTGTGATTTGTTAAGAATCCATGTTGAGCCAGGTCCTTGGGCTGCTTAACTTATCTTGGTCTTGATTTGTAAGCTTTGTGATAAATCGTAGTTAAGGATTCTAGTTGGTAGGCTCAGTTCTGGTTGGAGATTGACCTTGGTTTTGTGTGGTATTAGCCATTAGGGTTCTAGGACTACATAGTCCTTTTCTGTGGGTTGAAATTTGTTTGTAGTGCTACTAGGTGCTGCTGATTTTTAAGTTGCTTGTATTTTCTTTTTGGTTTAATAGTATTATCTTTTTCATTCAAATTCTTTTTTGGAATATGTTTATTGTGTTTTTGGCTTCAAATCCTCAAACACAATTACTCAGATTATTGATAATAAAATAAAATAAAAATTATACTATTGGCATTAGAAGAATATGAATAACCTTGGTTTGAAAATATACTCGAAAGTCAATCTGTCCCTTACATTATATTTTTTGATGTTGTAGTTCCAAGTGTTTAGATTTAGACTACTTTAAGTTATAAATCACATGAATTTAAATTCGCACTCGAAATTGGCCTTCAAATAAGAAGTTATTTGGGTTTTTTTCGAAAAAGAATAAAAATATGTACATGGATTGGGCCCAAAGATGGGTCCAAATAATTCAAATGTATTCTTTTTATGCGCCCAAATGTTTGTCAATCAAGCTGCAAAATTGGTACAAAAAGAAACCCAAAATAACATAAATAACACAACAAAGTTAACTCAGTTTGTTTAACTCAATTGACAACGATGATTGATGAGTATGTTCACTTCCTCTCCTTCACTAGCCAAATCTAGTTTCAATCGCATCATCACTCTTCTAAAATTATATCCCTAGTGCAAATTACTTTTCTTGTACGATTGTAAATATATGGCTACAAAACTTTCAATCTACCTTTTTTCAAGTAGGGCATGGTCTTCTTAGGTTTTGAAATCATAAATCTTTCTTCCTAATAGGCAAGCTTCATGGTGAATTTAGTGCAACTATTATTATATTAGATGTGGCTCACATGAGACACATGCATTTAAAAAATTCATTAGTCATTTATTTGGTTTGTGTGGTTTACTTGGATTTTTTTTTTTTTTTAAATATCATGTCTCAAATTTAGTTAAAAATTGGAAAGAAATGGAGTATAAAATTTTGGTTAAGTTCCTTTTCCATTTAGAATCCTACAATTTTCAATTTTCACTTTAAGTTAATTATATGATAAAAGTGATAAATTTGTTGTGAATTATACTTTAAATGATAGATATGCATGACTTATTCAATTAGGACCATAAAATGTGGCGCAGTAGTATATCCTCTGCATTGCATGATGTTGTAATAGGTCTATTCATGCGAGCATCGACCTTATAATGAGACAACAGTCGCTTTGGAGGCATTTTGAACACTCCTGTGAATGCTTAACCAAAAAGAAAAAAATAAATTAGATACATCAATTTCATCTACAATTTATCATTATATATTAATTGATAGCTTTTAGAACAAGATTGCAAAATATTCTATTATACTTCTTCGCCTTCGTATCCCTTTTTTTTTTTTTTTTTTTTTTTTTTTTTTTTTTTTTTTTTTTTTTTTAATTTGATAATTACAATAGGGTGGGAAGGATTTGAAGCTAACACGTCTCCATTGGCAATACTAAAAAATGTCAACTAAATGATATGTGATGACATTCTACCTTTACTGTGACATTGGATTGTAGATTTAATCTAAGTTGCTTTACATAATAAAAATAAATTAATGATTGAAGGGTCCTAGACTGAAATCTTTTTAGTACATATTTAGAAGAAAAATAAAAATGATAGCAAACTTCTATAGCTTGTTGAAAACTATAACGGCAAAAGAAAAAATACAGGAAATCTAAGAGAATTGCAAAGATGATAGAAACTAGACCATCCAATGTGTCTAGTAGGTATCCAACTATAAAAGCCCAAGTTGATTTTAATGAAAGATTAAACCATTTAGCTAGACCAGCTTGCAGTGGCGGCTCTAAGAATTTTGTTTAGGAGGATATTAAGAAACTTAAATTAAAATATTTTTAATAAAAAGAGAACTTGAATAAATCAAGTTATCGACAAAAAAAATAAAAAATAAAAAATAAAGTTTTACAATTTTCTTTTACAAGTTTTCAAATTTGTAACTGTTCCATGATAGTTCATTATGAGTAATTTATTCCTAATGTGGGTAGGTATAACCATTTTTTTTTGTTAAGTTTGTTTAACATTTTCATTTTTATGCAATTGTTATTATCTATTAATTTGTTATTGTTTTTATAAAAATATTTTAAACTAAATGAATAAACTTAACTTATTGGCACTGTATTAATTATTGATGCACACAACCACACTCATTTAGACATTAAATAATACACTACGTGCCTACTTAACCAATCAAATGCTTGAACCAATCACTAACTTTACAAT